>JAPKLY010000093.1:574767-646873 GCA_026898435.1 Prunella vulgaris
GAATAATTAAATCATGTTCGATTTCCAAAATTAAAATTAATTATGCCTTAATTATTTTGGTCAAAACACAATTTCCAACAATCCCCCACATAACAGATGCAGAAAAATCTCTCAACTCAATGAAACTCCAAAGCATTTGAAGAGTAGCTTGTGACTTTGAACTTTCCTTAGTCAGACACCATCGAACATACTGGCGGTTTAGTGGACTCAATGCCTTGAACTAACCCTCCATCGTGTATGTCTAGACAATGATGTAGACACAATGAAGCCCCGACTCTGATTCGTTCTCACGTTTTTGTCCGTTTTGGCCATGGACGTCCTTTGTTTTCATAAATGCTTGGTCGAAGCGGCCCTCACTTCTCATTTATATAGGTGATCTCCTTTCGAGTATCCCATCATACTCAGTCTCCTCTAGACCTTAGGAATCATTAAAAGTTAAGAATAAACTTAACCTACACCACATCTCACAGGTCTTAGAACTCTTGACAGTAGATTATCAGGAATTGTCGTTATTTTCAAGTGTTTTTATCACCACCGTCAACAGCTTAGTTTTCCCATTGAACTAAGTTCTTGGGATCTCCATTCAGCAATGTTGGGTTACCACTGTTTCAGTTTTAACTTGTGGATTTTAGACCCATTCCTTCGATTAACCTATTCATTTGATCTCGATTTATTGCTTTTGTGAGTGGATCCACTAAATTATCCCTTGACTGTATATAGTCAATGGTTATTACTCCAGTCGAGATCAAGTGTCTAACGGTATTGTGTCGACGACGTATGTGTCTTGATTTTTCGTTATACATACTGTTCGAAGCTCTCCCAATAGTAGCTTGACAGTCATAATGTATCATTTTTTATGGCACTGGTTTATTCCAACAATGAATGTCTTCCAAAAAATTATGAAGCCATTCAGCCTCTTCACCCACAAAGTCCAATGCGATGAACTCCGACTCCATTGTGGAACGGGCTATGCATGTTTGTTTTGTGGACTTCCATGAAACTGCTCCTCCTCCAATAGTGAACACATATCCACTTGTGGAAAAGGAGTCCTTGGAATCCGATATCCAATTTGAATCACTGTAACCTTCAAGTACATCAGGATGCCTTGTAAAATGAAGTCCGAAATTAAGAGTATACTTTAAGTATCTCAAGACCCTTTTGATTGCTTTCCAATGCTCATGGCTTGGATTACTTGTGAACCTACTCAATTTGTTTACCGAGCATGCGAGATCAGGACGAGTATAATTCGTAATGTACATTAAGCTTATAATGATTCTTGCATATTCTATCTGAGCCACTGGTTCTCCTCTATTTTCTTCAAATGAACATTCGGTTCTAGAGGGGTTCTAGCCCGTGGATCATTGAACGCATTAAATTTTCTCAACACTTTCTCTGCAAAGTGAGATTGTATTAAAGAAATTCCATCCAATGTTCTTTCTAGTTTAATTCTTAGAATCACATCTGCTAGACTCATATCTTTCATGTCAAAGTTCCTTTTCAACATGTTTTTCGTATCAATAATGAGGTTATGATTGTTACCCATGATGAGCATGTCATCAACATATAAACAAACAAAAACAAAACCATTTCGTGCATTTCTTACGTATACACACTTATCACAATCATTGATACGAAACCCATTTGATAACATGGTGTTGTCAAATTTTAAATGCCACTGTTTAGGAGCTTGTTTAAGTCCATATAGTGACCGAACGAGTTTACACACTTTGTTCTCGTTTCTGGGTGCAACGAAACCTTATGGTTGATCCATGTAAATTTCAGCATCTATCTCACCATTGAGAAATGCGGTCTTTACATCCATTTGGTGTATCTCGAGATTGTGCAAAGCAGCAATCGCTACGAGTACTCAAATGGAAGTAATTCTTGTAACTGATGAGTATGTATCAAAGAAATCATATCCTTTCTTTTATTTAAAGCCTTTCGCAACTAAACGAGCTTTATATTTTTCCACTGTTCTATCCGATTTATATTTTCTTTTAAGGATCCATTTACATCCTAAGGTCTTACAACCTTTGGGGAGGTCAACGAGCTCCCATGTGTTATTTTGTAGAATTGAATCATACTAGTTATGTATGACTTCCTTCCAAAGAGGACCATCTGGTCTCGATAAAGCTTCCTTGATAGACATGATTCATCTTCAATCACATAAGTGATAAAATCCGGACCATATGCCTTGTCAATTCTAGCTCTTTTACTGCGCCTTGGTTCTTCATCTTCAAGATTAGAAGGACCAGCAGTATCAATTGAATCCTTATGGGTTCTTTTGTAAGAACTTCCTTGTCCTTTATTTTTACATGAGAAAATATTTTCAAAGAATGTAGCATTCCTTGATTCAATCGTAGTGCCTTCTCTCATACCCGGTATTTTTTATTTATGAATCAAAAACCGATAGGCGCTACTGTTTAAGGTGTATCCTATAAAGATACAATCCACAATTTTTGGGCCTATTCTTACTTGTTTTGGAATTGGCACTTCAACCTTTGCCAAACACCCCCACACTTTGAGGTATTTATAAGTCGGTTTTCGCTTTTTCCACATTTCATAAGGAGTTTCCTCCATATTCTTAGGTGGTATTTTATTCAATATGTGGTTAGGTGATAAAATCGCTTCACCCCACATATTTTGAGGTAACCCCTAGCTGATTAGCATTGCATTCATCATCTCTTTTAATGTTCGATTCTTTCTTTCTGCAACACCATTTGACTGAGGTGAATATGGAGCTATCGTTTGATGTACGATTCCCGAATCAACACATATTTGTTCAAAAAGAGCAACATACTCTCCTCCCCCATCACTACGAATAGTCTTAATTTTAGTGTTGAGTTGATTCTCTACTTCGTTTTTGTACCTTTTAAAAGCTTCTAAGGTTTCATCTTTACTTCGCAAAAGATACACATAACAAAAATGAGTACAATCATCAATAAATGTGACAAAGAACCTCTTTCCTCCTCTAGTTTGTACAAACTTCAAATCACATACATCAGTGTGAATTAATTCTAGAGGTACAGTACTTTGTTCAACTGATTTGAAAGACAATTTTGTCATTTTTGCTTCTACACATATTTCACATTTTTCTGGATGTGTCAACATTTTCGATTTCAAGTAAACCAAAATTTTTGAGTCGCTTTATAGCCTTTAAATTAACATGCCCTAATCTAAAATGTCATAAAGAGGAGCACTCAACAGAGTAAACAGAAGTAGAAGCAACTTTATTGATAACGTTATCACCTTTACGGCTTACAACCATAACGGACATTTTGAATAGTCCGTTTTCAAGATAACATTTACCTAGAAAGACACCAAACTTACTAAGTAAAACTTTGTCAGAATCAAACAATAGTTTAAACTTATGACTAATCAGCAGTGAACCTGAAATCAGATTCTTTCGGATGTCTGGGACATGCAACACATCCTTCAAAGTAAGCTCCTTTCCCGATGTGAGCTTTAGCACAATCGTTCCAACACCAGCAACTTCCGAGCATGACGTGTTTCCCATGAACAGTTTTCTCCCATCAGTAGGAGAATAAGTGGAGAAGGCAGATTTCTCTGAGCATACATGGCATATTTCTCTGAGCATAAATCGGATTAAATATTTGATTAGATCATAAATATTAATTCATGGAGAATTATAATAATTCTATTTAATAGGATTATAATATTTAATTAAATTGGATTTAATTAAATTAGATGATATATTAGATATATCATAATAATATATTTGATATATTATTATATATTATATAGTAAAGATTATATTTGATATTACAGATCTTGATGGAATCAAATCTAATAGATATGCAAATACTTTACTATATATATGAGTTATGAGACTCATAAACAGTAAGTAAAAAATCACTAACTTTCTCCATAAGTTTCAAGTGTGAGTTTTTCCTAGCGAACTCCACTGGAAACACCATACTAGCGATTGGATCACAATTTCGTCGACGAGGATTACGTGGATACCATAGTAGAGGAATCCGGCATACGAATACTGTAAGGTTTTCTCAATTAGATTAGATCTAATGATATTTATTTTATGTATGCAGTCAATTCGATCTGGTTCGTTGTTGGTAAACAATGTCTTCCGCTGCTATGAACTTGAGGTTCGTAACTCTAAAACCCAACACACATAGACTCAAATTTTCTTCAATTTTAATAAATTTATACTCCATTCATATCGAAATAATTTTTACACTTGACGATGATATACAAATAAAAAAATGGAATATGTAAGTGTAAAACTTGAATAATAAAATTTTTTTTTTATTAATTTTTGTGAGTGTAGAATATTTTTTGAAATATATAAAAATATAGTTAAAAATAAAAGGGTTAATATCAATTTGCAACCCGTACTATACTACATTATTCAATTTACAACCTATACTATTTTTTCAATCAAATTGCAACCCGTACCATATAAAATTGACCGATTGATACCTCAATTCAATTTTTTAATTTTTTTCCGGCCAGAGTATTTCTTTTAAGGTTATATTTGTCAATTGCCAATTATTTATTTTTATTGACCCAATTTTTTTAATTTTGATTAAAAAAACCCTAATTCACACCACTATCTCTAATTTCTACCTAGAGGAAGGAATAAAAAATGCAAAAAAAATTCAATTGGAGAGACGATCTGAGAAGAATTGAGGGAACGACGGCAAAATCATCCAGTGTCTTTGAATCGTATTTTAAAATCGTCAACCCATACACAATTCTTCTTTTAAAATCGCTCAAGAGATACTCTAAATCACAATGGAATTATGAAGGAAAAAAACACTGCAAAAAAATGTAGTATCAATTATAGAAAATATGAATCGTATTTCATTTATTTTACAAATGAGAATAATCAGAATATATACATGATACAAATACAATTTTAAAAGTTTAAATTCTAAATGAATCCCATGAATATCTAATCTAACTTAATGTAGAAGATTCTAGATATGCTTAACTAATATCATTTAACTCCATGGACAAAGTTGAATACACAGAAATTGAATCTTAAATCTACTCAACATGCGTTATCCCCAGAGTCCAAGTGTGTCCACCCCGTCTCCTACGGTGCTTAACTAAAATCTCGTCACGAGAATCACAAATCTCAGAAAATAAAGTTTGTCAAATATAATACAAATCTCATAAAATAAAATTCACAAAATAAATCAATAATGTTAAAGACATAAACTTAGCACAAACCATATAGTTTCTTAAAATTTATTAATTATTACATCATAAAATCATTTTTTTTTGTGAGAGGAGCACAATAATTTGTTATTTTGTTTGGAAGAAATTAAGAAAATGAATAATAAAAATTTTAAATTTAAAAATTAATTAAAATATCATATAATATGTATATATATTAATGCGTATATATATACATATATAATATATTCACACTGGCGGGCTGGCCCGCCTCAACCCGCGACCCAAACGGGCCAACCCGTCTAGGCCCGCCTCTATACGGGCTTGAAAATGTTTGGCCCAACCCTCAATTTATTATGGCGGTGCGGGCTGGCCCAACGGGTTCAACCCATTTTGACGGGTCTAATCACGGCTCCTAGTTTTTTTAATCTTATTGTTGTTCAAAGATCCTGGATGATTTTGCCGTCGTTTCTTCAATTGAATTTTTTTTGCATTCTTTTATTTCAGCGGGTGTGAAATAGGGTTTTTTTTTAATTAAAATTAAATTTTTTGGATCAATAAAAATAAATAATTAGCAATTGACAAATATAACCTTAAAAGAAATACTCTGGCCGGAAAAAAATTAAAAAATTGAGTTGAGGTATCAATCGGTCAATTTTATATGGTACGGGTTGCAATTTGATTGGAAAAATAGTATAGATCGTAAATTGAATAATGTAGTACGGGTTGTAAATTGATATTAACCCAAAATAAAGTGTCTTAAAATAGAATCGAAAGAGAAGGAACAATAATTAATTAAATAAACTTAATTGCTAATCACCGTAGAGGCCAGTGTTAATGGAAAAAAAAAAACACTCAGGTGGTGGTGCTGCCTTTCCCAATTTAAAAAAGAGCAGCGTCACGTGACTACATCGACATTTTCTGAACCTTACGGGGAAAATTTGGAATTTGACTTAATAATAGAAATAAAAATAATTGCATTGGGATTGCACGTGATCCTGCAAGTGTCCTTGGATCCTGCATGCACCACCAAACACCCATGTATGATTCGGACGTTATTCTCTGTCTAAGTAAAATTTGTTTATGGAGCATTACTTGTAGAAATTCTTACATTAAAAATATCTGTTTTTGAAAAATTTATGAGTTTAAATTGGATTGGATTGGATTTCGACATTTTTTTTTTAAATTTCACGCAACTTATAATTTTAAATTTTTTCGCTCCCAAGTATGTTACAATTTGGGCAAATGCATGTTACTATTAGATAAAATCTGTGTTACTAATTCTTAAAAAATTAATTTTTTGTACTTTTCAAGTAACTATAAGAAAAATATGTATTTTTGCAAGAATAAAATGTGTTGGTTAATTTATTTTTATTCTCTTTGTTGATTTATGTTGATATGATGTTCATGTACTAATACATTTTTAATACCTTACATATGTTATATAAAGTACAAAATATATTTTTTCTAAGGACAAATAAATATTTGTATATACATTAACACACATTTACTCTAATTGTAACACATATTTACTTTAATTGTAACACACATTTATTCTAATTGTAACACACATTTGCAATAACACACATTTACTCCAATTGTAACAAACATTTTACTCTAAATGTAACATACATTTGCAGTAACACACATTTACTCTAATTGTAGCACATATTTGCTTCTCATTTTGTGCTATTATATGAGCAAACATATGTTACTATAGGATAAAATGTATTTTTGTTAAGAACAAATATGTGTAACACATACAATGTAACACATGTATGTGTTACACTGTATGGAACATATTTATTTATACAAAATCAAATGAATATGTGTAAAAAAAATAACATTTAGTGTAATCGTAACACACATTTTGTCTTAGATTAACATGCATTTGCCCAAATTATAACATAATTGGGAGCAAAAAAAAACTGAAAATACAAGTTGCGCGATTTTTGAAAAAAAATGTCCAAATTCAACCCGACACGATTTAGCCAGCGAATTTTTAAAAATGAATATTTGTATGGTAGAAATTTGTATATAAATTTTTGTCTTGTTTATAATATAAAATTAATATATATATATATATATATATTATGTTTATTGATAATAATAAATTTATAAATTAATATAATTAGATAAAATATTATGATATCTTTAAATTCATGTAATAATATTAATTTTATAATATTAACACAATTTACATGAAAGAGATTATTTAATAAATATTCACTACTTATAAGTTATAAGTTAACTCGATAGCAAATCCATGATTTTGAGTTAGATGTCTACTTAAGAATGGCATGCTATTATTACTGAGCTTTAAATTAAGAGTGTTATTAAATAAATACTCTTTCCGTTTTAAAACTAATCACACACTTATCTTATTGACATTTTAATATTATTTGCACTTTTAAAATGAAAAACATTAACTTATAGGCACATCTAAAAAAAATACATATATTTACTCATATATCCCTATTTTATTAAAAAAATTAATTTTGTGAGATCGTTGCATAACACCCGACTTTTAACATGTTGAAATACTTCTTTTTTATTTTTAGTATATATACTCCTTCAACACATGTTTACTTGCATTGCAAATTGAACACACCGTCTCAAGTATAACTAATATGGTTAGGGAAATAAACAAATTGAGTTAATTATACTCCTTCAACACATGTTTTTTCTTTTTTATGAACGGCACTTTTTTTATTAATGTAGCAACCAAAACGTAATCTTGAGACAAAATATTATAAGAGACGCAACTTCCTCTGAAAAAGAAAAAGAAAAAGAAAAGTAACTTTACGAGTTAATACTTATATTTATAAATATTTGTTATATTTATATTTGTAAAATTAAGTTATTGTACTTTCAAAATTTTTAAGTTATTTTACTCTATTTGTGTGATTACATAAGTTTTTTTCTTATCTTTTTAAGGGATATCTTAAACTTCACTCACTTGATTATTGCGTGTCAATCATGTGAGATGTAAATCGAGAGATGTATTTAGGTGACAAAATACATGTATAAAAGTGCATGCAAATCGAGAGATGCATTGAAATAACAAGATACAAATATAAAAGTGTCAACATGATTCAAGCTAGGACAAACCTTCATAACATTTTTTGTAGAAATGTGTCCCGCTTAAGATTCGAATCTGTGGTTCACCACGGTTCTTACCACTCGACTCTGTCCGTGGAGGCTATGTAAAATGTTTTTGGCTATCTCCACAACTTGTAGCTTTGCTGCTAGGCTATGTACTATGAAGTCGTAAAATATTTTTGTCTTGTGACAAGCATAAAGTAAAATAAATTCATAAATGAACTTGTTTTAGTATAAGTTATTTCGTTAATGGATATAAGTTGTTTCACTCAATGATATTAGTTTTGAAGAGTAAACATTTCTAAAAGAGTATAAGCTAAAGGATATAAAAGATACTATAAATTATTTTCACTAAGAATACAAGTTATTCTATAGAAAAAAAGTAGTGCAAATCAGTTTTACTATTAAAAATATTTTACATTATACGTACTCTTGTTTTAGAGGTTATGACAAAATCTTTCAAGGCCTGGAAAATTGCCGCAATGTAGTGGCTAATGTTTACATACTTCTATCTCATCCTGCATACAGATAGAAGAATGGGTATTAATGAGTTAACATTGACATTTTGATTGATCACTATTGTTGTTAGGAAAAGTATATATATGTGACTAAGCTCTTATTTTCAAACATAGTTCTAATTTAAAAAAATTTGGTCTTACCAATTTAAAATTTTATACTATTGAAATAAGTTTGAAAACAGATACTAAATTTCAATCTTGACACTTGAAAATATTGATTGTTCAATTAATAAGATAGTATTAGTTATTTTTACTTAGATATTAATATTAATTAAAATATACTAGTCATTTTACTAAGACAACTTAATAGACTTTGCCACTGGAAAAATCAAATCTTTTCATGTAAATAATGGGTACTGTTCTTGCCCATTTTCATTAATGAAAGTAATATTTCCTGATTAAAAAAATTGATTATCTGAGTAAAATATAAATAGTAGGAAGTTAATGAGTGAAAGTTAACAACCCAAACTGAAATATGATAAACATACATCATTGAATAAATTATTTTCCATAATATCTATATTACTAGTTAAAAGGGAGAATTATTATTTTTGTCCTGTAATTTTACCTCCTTTTGATTTTGGTCCTATTAACTCTCAAATTTTGATTTTCGTCCGGTAACTTTACCTCATTTTGATTTTGGTCCTGTGACACCCCATTCATATATAAAAGAGGTAAAGTTATAGGATCAAAATAAAAAAGAGGTAAAGTTATAGGACGAAAATAAAAAAATGGAAAGTTAATAGGACCAAAATCAAAAGGAGATAAAATTACTGGACGAAAATTAAAATTTAAAGTTAGTAGGACCAAAATAAAAAAAGATGCAAACTTACCGGACAAAAAAAAGTATTTTTCCCTAGTTAAAATGAGTAATTACATTTTGTGCTATTAACAAATAAAATTAATTTGAAAATAAGCTACACAAAAAGATGCTTATTTTTCGTATATTTGCCTTATTTATCCTAAATCTAAAATTATTTGCACACTCTAAAGATAAATATATATATATATATATATATATATAATTCTTTTATGCATAATATCAGGATAGAAATATTTCTAGTTTCATAAATATTTTGACCTTTTTCGAATTGATCCAAGAAAATAAATATACAAATTTAGTCATAATTATTTTTGTGAATTATAAAAATTTAAGTTTCAATTCCGATAAAATGAAACACCGTTATTTTTTTACATATGCCTGTGTATGATATTTCAATGAATAGATAACTGAACATGGTTAATAAGTTGATATCCACCAATAAACAAAAGCTAATGATGTGGAACATTGGTAATATTATTAGATTTTTAAAATAATTTATTATTAACCTAATAAACATGTTGGCCTAAGTTTAGTGACCATTCCAATATATGCCAAAATATAATAGTGTTTCGCTGTTCGAACATAATTAAAATGTAAATTGTATAATTCAATAAAAATTGGGATTAGAGCATTCATCTTTCTTGGAATCCATTCAAAAAGATAAAAAATATTTAAATCTAATTAATAAATTTATCTTTTTGAATGGATTATATAATTACATGTATTTACTAACGGTGATATTTAATTATAAATCTAAGAACATCAATAAATGCATTAATAAATTTAACAGAATTAATAAATACATGTAATAATATCATTTTATATTATAAATAATTTTTGTAGGAAAATTTGTGAACGACTATAGTTTAAATCATATTCGATTTATTCAAATAAAAATTAGAAAAAGATAAAAGATAAAATAAAATAATCAAGCACGAAACTCCAATTAGATTCCATCATATTGTTTGGCTCTAAATCTATTTATGATCTTTAATACTGTAAAAAAAATAAAATTCTATTCCATTCGTCCTACCTATTTTTTTACACTTAATTTATTGAAATATTTAATTTTTTATTTTTAAAAAGAAAATATTCCATTCTTAGAAAATTTAATATAATATACATTTATTTATTTTATTATTCAATTTTAATAATATATGTAATTTAAATATAAAATTTAAATATAATCTCTAAAGTATATGTGGGCAAAAACATGTAGCATAGAAGGAAAGAATAGTTGGGGGGTGGATGAGTATTAATTATTAAATAAACCACGAAAAATAAAAAAGGAAATCCACGCACTCTACTTGTTTTGTAATTCCTTATATACCTTCTCCAATTACGAAAGTAGTAATAAAATAAATTTATTGAGAAATAAAAGGTTTCTAAATTCTAGCCGCGCTTAATCTAGCAGCTCCATAGTCCTTCGATCTTCAAATATTAGGGTTTGCGATCTCTGCAACTCCTCATTCACTCCAATTCCTTCCAAATCCACGATTGGAATCTGAGCTACTTCCTCTCCTTTCGAGTCCTGATTTAATTTCAGAGTTTGCAGATCTGTGCAGCTTCATCTGTTACTTTGCTCTGCTATCTGCCTCCGCCGGTGAAGAAGAAGCACATACGAAATGTTTTGGAAGCTCACAGCTCTGACGCCCTCTTCTCCGGTAATCTGAATAGTTCTTTTCAAATTTTTTTCTTTTTTGCATCGTTTTTGTCGGTTTTACCAATAATTGAGTCCTAATTGTGTGATTGTGAGTAGTTTGGGCTTTTACTCTCCCTGTGAGAAACTTAAGCCGATTAATTACCTCCTCACTATTTAGAATAGCTTTGGTGTTCTCTTTTGGGTTTCTTGTTCCACATTTCACAATTAACGAGTGTGGGTGGTAGAATTTGTGGCTGTCTTATCATGTACTAATCTTTTGGCATTTGAAGTCGATTAAACTCTGGCAGATATTTGTTGTGATTTCATTAGAACGATTTTGGAACTCCAGCTGTAATTTTAGCTATTAGTTGAGGAACCAAACATAGCTGGAAAGGGTAAAAACTGTTAGATTATTTTAACTCCTTATTGATTGCTGAAAGGTAAAATGTCATTACGACTAGAGTAACATGCATAAATATGTCTGTAAGCATCTCCTGTGCACCAACATCTGTTGACTAACCTGCTACTGGCTTGTTTTATTCTAAGTGATGTCCTAATGTTCACCCATTTGCGGTTTAGGTTGAGGCTGTGCTGGATAAGGAGGATTTTACATTGGAAGAGCTTTTGGATGAAGAAGAAATAATTCAAGAATGCAAAGCATTGAACGGCCGTCTTATTAATTTGTATGGATCATCTGCCTGTTTCTCTTTAAAACCAATGCTAAAAGAACACATACCCAGGGTTATCTTTTCATTGGAAATGTAACTTAGAATCGTTAATTCTCAGCCTAACTTTTGAAGTTTATTGGTTACAGTTTGAGAGAAAGTACTCAGGTTCAGCTGCTGCTGCAATATATTGTTGAGGAGGCCCCTGAAGATGCAGATAACAAACGAACCTTCAAGTATGTCGATATTTGCTTAATTTCAATATGTTAGTTACAGTATTCAAGTTTACACCCATTTTTTCGAAGAACTCCTTCCTTCTAAGAATCATTGTGGAAATGAATATACAAATGAAAAGAAGGAGAGTAGTCCCTTTAGCAGATTTTATTTGTTGTCAGACATTTGTTTAACTGTGCAGGTTTCCTTTCATTGCCTGTGAAATTTTTACATGTGAAATTGATGTCATCTTGAAGACTTTGGTGGAAGAGGAGGAGGTGAGATAATTCTGTTATACAATCATAAAAGCACCAATTCATGTTTACTTTGATGCTAACTCCTGCTGATTTCAATCAAATAATCTCTCTGTTTGCAGCTTATGAATTTGCTGTTCTCTTTTCTGGAACCAAACCGCCAACACAGTGCATTGCTGGCTGGGTATTTTAGTAAGGTTTTAATCAAATATCCTCATGCTTGTTCATTATTTCCTGCTTAGTGTTTATTCTGAAATTCAGCAAAATCAACTTGCTTGACAAATATCTTTTATGCTCCAGGTTGTGGTTTGTTTGATGTTGCGGAAGACTGTTCCGTTGATGAATTATGTCAAGGTGATAAAAAAAATATATATTTCTTATACTAATTTTGGAAAATAAACTTATTGTGTAAACATTTACTTTTCTCACACCTCTTGATGGTCGTTTATTGTATAATGAATTCATTGAATTCTTCGCTATCTGCTATGTCCTGTATTGTTATTAGCAACCCTTGTTTTGCATTTTGTTTATCTTTTTGAATCTCGAGATGAATTAGGTAAGTGTCTACTGTCTACATTACTTCAGCATAAAAGTTGCAAAATTCAGTTTGATCTGTTTATTATCTTAAATAATTTTAAATGCTAATGTTGTCTCTGCTAATCTACTTACTTATTTGGACTGGCTGAGTGGGATGCTTTCACATAGTTTTGGAAATGGCAGCTGATAAAACTTGGAAGTTTTGAGGGGAATATTTATTTCTACATTTATTACTGATGTTAAAATACATTTTTTGTGTACTAACAAAAGGTTTTTTTTTTCCTGTAGCTTGATTTGAATTTTTCTATTTTGACTGATATTGCTTCCTTTCAGGCTCATCAAGATGTTTTTAAGAAGCTCGTAGATTTGATTGGTATCACATCTATCATGGAGGTTGGTGCATCTATTTGTATTGCTTGCTTCTTTTTGTTAAATTCTTGCACAATTAAGTTAGTTTACTACTATTGTTTGTGGGTGATTCTCTATTCTTGGTTCTTCAATATCAGGTCTTGGTGCGACTTGTAAGTGGAGATGACCACCTCTACCCAAATTCATTGGATGTGATGCAGTGGTTGGCTGATAGCAGTTTGTTAGAAATGATTGTTGATAAGCTCGGTAACTCGGTAAGTTTGAAAAGTTGCATTGAATGTTAGTAGGAACCTTCTGCTGTTGGTGTTGAAGTAATAATAATAATAATAATAATAATAATAATAATAATAATAATAATAATAATAATAATAATAGTAATAGTAATAATAATAATCATCATCAAACTATTTGTCTATATTTCACTAAATGATCACATTTCGTACTGCCAGTTTACGTGTAACTTAGAATTTGTGTAGGTAAGCATGCACTTAGCAGGACTGTCTGTAATATCCTACCCCTGTCACTCCGTGTGAACAGTTTATACCACTTCATGTATTTTCCTTCCTTTACTTAATTCACTTTCTAAATTTTGGTCTCACTTCTCATCATACTATGATGCTGCAATGCTTATGAGTCATGATTGATCATGTGGATTAAGTATATTATTTTTCCTATGCTCTTAAAAGTGCTGCTATGTGGAATTTACACCTTTTTGCTATTTATCAGCAATTAATTGGTACAGTATTATACACAGGAAATTTTTTTATATGTTTTATTCCTAGTCCAGACTTTGATGGCTTTTACTGAAACTAAAAATATGTAATCTGAACTGATCTTATCTAAAAATATTTTTGGCTGGCCTGCTCTGTAAAGTTGAGTATTGTTTGCTGAGAACAGAATTTTATCGAATTCTAACTTCATGATACTTGCGCTATATGGAAACAATATATTCTATGTCCTCCAGAATCCTCCTGAAGTACATGCTAATACAGCAGAAACATTATGTGCAATAACCAGGAATGCACCATCACCTCTGGCCGCTAAACTATCTAGTCCAGGGTGGGTCGAACTGTCAAAATATTTTTCTATTTGGGGCACACCTATCTGCAGGTGAAATGAATACATATCTTACTAGCTTTTTTATCTTGCAGTTTTGTAGAACGAATATTTTGTCATGCACTTGAAGATGCCCATTCAAAATCTACCCTTGTCTACTCACTATCTGTGTGTATTTCGTTGTTGGATCCTAAAAGATCGCTTCCTTCATCAATAATGCATTCTTTCAGAAGTCAACATATGTACGAACCACCAGTTTATGTTCATCCGGATACAGTCAGTGCAATGCTTCCAAAACTAGGTACGTAGCTGCATATTTTTGATAAAATGCTTTTTGTTTATTCATGTGTCTGGGTGGACTCATTGCTCAGAGGCTTCATTGTGTTCCTGTATTCCTCTTTCTGCGTTGCTATTATCAAGAATAGTGAAGTGCCAGCTCAACAAAAAAAGATCTGAATTATATCAGTTTTTTCCTTTTCTTTTATAAAAATAAATCTTGGCTACTGCATATTTGGATCTTTATTAAATGTTTCAATGTTCAATTGTATTTTATTTATAAGAAAATTGAGATGCAAGAACTTCTAAAGCTCGGTCATAGCGAATGACACCTCTAGTGAAAGTACTAGCAGAACCCCCAAGCTGGACTCGAACTGGTTCAGACCAATTGATACTCATATGTTGCTTAAGGTTCTTGCCTTATACTTGACAATTTAATCATAACTGCTATTCAATGGCTTTAAGTAGGGGTGGGCGTTCTGTCGGTTTTGGACTATTTTTTAACCGAATTGAAATAACCGAATTTTATAATCCAGAAATCGAAGCCGAACCGAAATTTTTGAAAACCGAAATAACCGAAACCGAAATAACCGAAATATATTTCATAATTTATGTATAATCTAATTTTTCAAGCATTTTTTTAAATATATTTCATAATTTTATGTATAATCTCTCTCTTCCCTAAATGAAACTAGGATTTTGAAAGGAAAGTTAATAAATGTTATTAAAATAACTCATGTATATTATTTATATAATATAAATATAATATATTATATAATATATATAATATTTCGGTTTTTCGGTTTTTACGGATTCATAACCGAACCGAACCGAAAAATTTTGGTTATTGAAATTTTTAACCGAATTAACCGAACCAAATTAACCGAAATATTTCGGTTCGGTTCCGAAATTCGGTTTTTCGGTTTTTTGCCCACCCCTAGCTTTAAGGTCTTTACTCAAAATATTTGTTAGTACCTACATAATAAAGTGCCTGTAATCCTTTCCTAGTGAACTTGTTCATTCTTTTCCTATTGAAAGTCAACAAAGTCCATTTTCTTATTTTCCAATAGAAGTCCATGAATCCATTTTCAAAATGATGTGAGGCATTTTGATGGGACATCTTCCCTTATGTGAAAATATTGTCCAAACTAGTGGCTTCAAGGTTGTAACTTATAATGCAACCGACAAAGAAGGATTTTATTTTTCTGGTAATCATGTCACTTATTTTCCTGTGGAAACTCCATCTCATTTATTATGTCCATGTTTAAAATGGGAGAAGGCAAGTTGGATGGGGCAGAGGTGGTTGACATGGTAATACAGTAGAAGCTTGTGATGCAAATGAATAAGATAAATGTTATTGTTGTTAATAACTCTCCTCTTATCTGTTGGTCTGGTTGGAGTGGGGAAGTTATAAGGCCATGTTTTTCATGACTGTAAGGGTCAAATAGACCAGGATATATCCAATAGTCTATACATATCTTTTGTAGATTGTTGAATTGAACTCTCCAAGCTGCCAGATATTGCTGGCACCACTAGCTTCTTATTGTTCTCTGCATGTATAGAAATTTATGATTTCCTAGAACTGCAACAATAAGTATGTATGTGTTTTTTATTCAGGTGAGCTGCTGGTGCTTTTGAATGTTTCATTTGACGAGAAGGTTTTACCAGCAACATATGGTGAATTGAGGCCTCCTCTTGGAAAACATCGACTAAAGGTTATTAAATGCCATATATTTTGTTATTTGCTCGGTTTTGCTGTTCTTTTTCAAAGTGTATGTATATTATGTGCTTGTACGTCTTAAGACCTTGCAATATATGTTTTTAAGTGCAAGAGTGAGTTGAATTTAGGAACCCATGTATCATTGTTGAAGGAAGAGAGCAATATCTCTACTATCTTAAAAGAATTTTATACATATGTTTTCTCTTTAGTGCTACTACTATTTCATGTCAACTATAGTGTCATAAGTATTGTAATACCTGATTGTAGATTGTGAAGTTCCTTGCTGTGCTGCTAAAAACTGGCAATGAGGTGGCAGAGAAGGGATTGGTTGCCTCTGGAACAATTCGTAGAGTTCTTGATCTCTTTTTTGAGTAAGATTATTATGTTAATACTTCTTTCCTATACCTTTTGAATGATGAGCCACACGATAAAACCTCAACATTTGTTTAATGGAACTTGGTTGCACGGCACTTGCTTAAACTTTCTCTTATGATCTTACTTTCCTGGTCCAGGTATCCTTACAATAATGCTCTGCATCATCATGTGGAGAGCATTATATATTCATGCTTGGAAACCAAAAACAGTGCTATTGTTGATCATCTTTTCACAGACTGTAATTTGATTGGCAAAATTCTTCAAGCTGAGAAAAACCCTGCACTTTATGGTGAACATAATTTGGTAATGTTTCTTAACTATTTATTGGTTGCTTACTGCATACATGACTACTGTCATGTCTTGTTTTGTCTGTCTCCACCTTTATGGAGGAGAAGTGAACGTGCACCCACATTTAAGAACTAGAAAGTTGAGAATTGTAATAACATGATTCTGAGAACCATGTGATCTTATTTATATTTGATGCATATCCATGTAAAATATATATGAAATTATGAATATCTTGCACCTTTGTAGGATTTTGCATTCTATTTAGATGATCGATAGATGTGCCCTAACAATACGTTAATTTCACAGTCTCTCTTTCTGTTGTTTGTCAACATTTTTCTGTGAGTGTGACTTTAAGTAAATGCAGCCAACTTTGCCTGCTTCTGGAAGACGTGCCCCTCGAGCAGGATACTTTGGGCACTTGACTCGGATATCAAATAAATTACTTCAGTTGGGAAACAGTGATGTTCAAAAACACCTTCAGGTTGGTAACAAGCTTAGTATGTTATCTGAGATTTATGGCATTTCCTGTTTAAAACAATGCTTTAGGTTAATGTAATTTTTTTTGCTTATCACTAAACTGAGTATTTGATTTTGCCAAGGAGAACAATGTTTGTATCTGAGCTAGTATGATTTGTTGCTCTATTTGATTATGGTTTTTATGCCACAAGTCATTATTTCTATATTGATCTTTTCAGGAAAATAGTGAGTGGAATGAATGGCAGACTTCTGTGTTACAGGAGCGTAATGTTATTGAAAATGTTTATCGATGGGCTTGCGGGTATGCCTTTCCTCTAATTCATTTCCAATGGCTTTTAACAAAGTAAAATAGTTGTCGTTTATCTTTGTTCTTTTACTTCAATAGTTATAGTCACCAGTTGGACTTGGAGAGAATTCATGTGCAGTTCCATTTATATATTGAGTTGTCAGTAAATTGGCCTAATTTTTCAAAGTACAATGTGACAGAAAAGTTTATTATTTACCTGCCTACACGATGTCGGTTTGATTAGTTGATTGTTTTGTTACTGCAGATTCCTTTGCGTACTATGTTTCTAGGGTAAAACTTGACTATGCTTCAGAGGTTGATATTTCTATTTTCCTTTGCAGGCGGCCAACAGCACTGCAAGACCGGACCAAGGATAGTGATGAGGAAGATGTTCATGACAGGGATTATGATGTTGCAGCTTTAGCAAATAACTTAAGCCAGGCATTTAGATACAACATTTATGACAACGATGATGCTGAGGTAACTGTCAACTTATTAAAAAAAAAAAACCTGCATTACGTTTGCATAATTTCTCAGAACTATATTTCATTGTGTCTGAAGATATGTGTACTCACATACTTTTTTGTAATAGTTTTATAACATAGAAATTAGATGAGGACAAATTTGTAGAGATATACACAACAATAATATACTACCTATCTACATATGATACATCACGCATCTCCTAGGAAATCAGGTTCTTAGTTTTTGTTTGACCAAATCTGCTCGAATTTTTTGACACTCCCTCTCCATTGACCTGATGATGTCTATTCTCACACACATAACTCGAGGGATTTTCTTCTATGTTGCTTGACATTTGAGGAAACATTTTAATTACTCAACACTTCCATCCAATCATGAAATTTCACTGCAAGTCCTTAATAACTTTTTTCCAGTATGTAAACATGATATCCTAAATATATATTCTTTGTTTCAGGGTAATGGATCTATTGATCGTGATGATGAGGTAAATGTTGTTTGTTCTCTATTTGCATAACTTGAACAGTGTGCTTCTTTCTTATGCTTTACATTTACAGACGATAATAGAACCAATTTTGGCATTCCCATTTAGTGAATTGTTCAAGTGTTGACATGAAATTGTAGGATGTTTACTTTGATGACGAATCTGCAGAAGTTGTAATTTCATCCTTAAGGTTGGGCGATGACCACAAGAGGTGAGTTTTGTCTGCTAACCATTTCTCAATTAATATTAGTACAACAGTTGTGTGGTGTGTGACTCCTGGGGTTCTGCTGGTATTTACAATTTAACACAACTTTTTGTTTCAGGGTGGCAAAGGGATTTTTTATTTTACTTTTTTTGGTTAAAATGGCATCAAGAGCCGATGAGTATTTCGTTGATTCATGACATTGCTCATTACTTCTTTGCAGCAGTTTGTTCACAAATTCCAATTGGTTTGCTTTTCAAGACGACAGAAGTGGTGGTAATGCAGCTATGGGCGTCTCACCTTCAGACCCTACAGATGATCTCAAGTTAAATGGAACATCAAATTGTGGCAACAGCAGTGATGATGATGAGGTAGTTATAGGAGAGGATGATGAATTGGTTGCGACTAAAACTTCTACCATTAGCTCATCCATTTCTGACACAAATCCTTTCAACGATTTCAATGTCAACAACTCCACTAACGGATTAAGTCCAATTCCCCCAAACGAGAATGCCTCTAATGACCTAGGTTTCTTCCAGTATGAGACACCAGAAAATGACGACCCATTTGGAGATAGGCCAATACCTGAATGGGTAGCATGGGGCTCCGTATCAGATTTTCAAGCCGGTGGATCAAGCTTAAACCCGTTTGAGGACAGTCATGTCAATTCAACAGAAGCCCAAGATGCTTCCATTAGTACCACCTCAGGTGAAAACACTGTACCCAATGGGACATCCGGTTCTTCTGAGTCATCTGATCCCAGTCAGAGAAACATAGTTGTTCCATCTTTATTTGAAGAGGATGCTGAGTTCGTAGGTGCTGAGTTGGAGGGTAGTGAGAAGGCTATGGATAAGGCTCTGAAGGAAGGGATCGTTGGGGAAGCTGGGGCATTGAAAAGGAGTATCGTACCTGAGAAACCCGAAAAAGAGGATTCAGATGATGGTGTGAAGGAATTTAATGATGCCAACTATTGGAGAGTTGATCAGGAGGTTGCAGTATTGGAGTAAACACATGATGGAACATTTCATGATCAAATCTGATTGAAAGTTGGAGACCCAATTCTGCGTCCGAGGTGTATGCTGCAGGTAGGCATATGTACAGTAAGTTTTTGTTTGAATTGTGGTCGTGTTATATTTGAGTTCACATTACATAGTTTGTTGTCTCTGGCTATTTAGCTTCACTCCTGTTCATCAGGCCTGATTCAATTTTGTCTTCCCTAAAATTCTTGTTTACTTCTTTCTTGCTCGTCAGATGAAGACACGGACACGATTCACCGTTTGTGTAAATTAAATGTGAACAATAGCGATACTATTTTTTTTATTTAAATGAATGTATGTGTGAGTTGCTGTTTTTTTTTTTCTTCACATGAGTAAGATTATGATGCGAACAGTTTGATCTACAGATGGAATATTCTTAGTGATGCAAAATGGGAGAATTTTTTACTTTTGGTACCAGTCACGTTTGACCATGATTTTGGTCTAAAAGCTAGCATTTTTGGTCTCACCGACATATTTTGTAGCACTTTTAGTCCTGCCGTTATATCCCCGTAATGTTTTGCACTTTTAGTTCCAAACTCTTATCATCAAATTAGAGTTTGGTGGAAAAAAATGAATGGATCGATGCCAAAATGTGTACTCTACTACCATTATAAATCAGTTCCAAAACTCATTCACACAAAAATACACGACAAACACCGAAGGAAGCAATGTCTTCATCATCTTAAAATTAATGTCTCCATATTATATTAAACACGAATCACCCGACATCAATTGAATGAGGAAGAGGGTGGGGGGCATCAAATTAGCAGCCTTTGTGCGATGGCATTCGTCCCAGAAATAATACTCATCTCTATTGCCGTAAGCTACACTTCCCTCGCCACAGCATATACCTGTTTCCCTTGACATGCCTCGCTCAAAATCGTTATATTAAATTGATCACTTCACCCTTGGAAAAACAGGGGAATTCCAAAGTTTTAATTAGAGATTTTTTAAATTATGAAATTGGACCATAAAGTGCAAAAATTTGGGACCAAAAGTGTAAAAAGTTAATGATTATAATGGCAAACTAAAAGTGCTACAAAATGTGTGAATAGGACCAAAGGTTCTTGCTTTAAGATTGTAATTGCGGTTAAGCGTGACACGTAGGACTAAAAATACAAAATTTCTCTGGAATATGATTTATGGTGAGCCTTCGATCATTTGATACACATTATTTTTATAGTTAATTGGTGATCCAAGGATTTTGGTGGTCAAGTTGACGGTGAAACTAAAATATTTAATACTCTTATGATAATATGAACGTTACTTCACAATTCAATGCTTATTTAATATTTAGGGGTTGTTTGGCTGAACACTTTGGAGCATTATTATGAGTATGTAATTGAATTAATATGTTTGATGGGATATAAGGATGAGAATGCAACAAAACTCTACCTTTTGGATAATCAACCATTGCTCACCTAAATGAGATGTATGTAGGGGTGTAATTCAATCAAGCTGGTGAAAAAAACTCGAAATTTATTTGAATTTAATTGAAACTGAGCTCAAGTTCAAGCTCATCAATATTAAGGTTGTTAAGTCGGGAGCCTTACAGAGCTCACTTGAGCTAGTATGATTTTATGTTTTTACTCTAATATGTTAATTATTTATAAATATCTTAAAATAAAAATATTTAGATGATTTTGGTATATTATTAAGTCAAGTCGAATTGAGCTCGAGTCTAGTGTTTCAAGTTTTTTAATGAGTCGAGATTGAGTTCAAAGAATTGAGTTTAGTAGAGTTCGAGTTGAGTTTTCTAATTGCATCGAATTTAAATTTGACACTACTCGGCTTGCCTCATAACTCATTTACTTTCCAAGACTTTCCAAGATATATGGATTTGATTCTTCACCCTTCGAATAAATATGCTATATCATTCCCTTGAATCGTATCAAGCAAATTTACCCCCCACCACCAAATAATATCTTGATATCTCTATAGAACAAGAGAAAAAGATTAAGTAAATTGCGATCAAAGGAATTTCACACATATTAAGTCATCTATGGAGCACAATTTCTATGGGTTGACCTAATAGTGAGGGTTTGCGATTTAGGAATAAATTACTTTATAATTTTAGATTTGAAATTCATAATACACGATCAATTTTTGAGACGTGTCAGTCCATATAGAAATTTAATCTAACTTAAAATGAGTCATGTTATGAGATGTTATCATCATGCATACATTTAAAAATATGATATAAATATAATGCATCTTTAGGTCCATGAAATATTAATTTTTAATTCAAAGATCTCTAAAATACTTTTTTAAAAATCATGGACTATTGAAGATTCACAATATTACAAATTCCTTTTGATAGTTACTAGTAAAAATTATTCATTTTTCTTGACGTTTCCCTCAAGTTTTTGAAAAGAAAATCCCACAAGCTAGAAAATGAGTCACATCACACAATAGAGTAGTTTTTATGTGCACACAAGTGTATATCGTATATTTGGATTTCAAAATCAATTTTAACCCTAAATCAGTAAAATCGTGCGCTTCAATTTCGGTGGAAAATTCAGGAAGAAAATTTCGCCAACGACGCTCCTCATACTCTTCGGTAATTGAATGGGGAAAACCTCCATTAATGCAACCACAACATTAGCTTCTGTTATGGGGTGGGATGGTGAAACTCCATTGAAGAACTCCAAATATTGATGGTTTTCGTCTAAAAAGGTGGAGACACACAACATTTTTCTGGATTAAATTGAAATAAGATTTTTTGATGCACGCGAAGATTAATGAATCTGGTTACCATTTGAAGAGAGTGGGAATTACGGAGGCTTGAGAGGAGAGACAAATTTTCTGTGGTTTTATTCAGAGATGACTCCGTTGTTGTTTTTGCAAACTTAAGTCTGAAGTACATAAATAACATCTTACACACACACACACACACATATATATATAATGCCACTTGTGATTGAAATTTCATGTTTAAAAAATTGTTGTTCTCTTTTCTAATAATAATACTGATACCTAAAAAAAAATATTAATACCCGAAGAACAATTGAGTACTATATTCAACAATATCCCAAACAGTAATAAGTTTATTACAAGAACAACTTATGAATACCTAAAGAGCAATTTACGAAGAATAACTTAACAATACCAAAGAACAACTGAGTAATACTCCGTACTATATTCAAGAATACTCCTACTGCAAGAACAAATCTTATTTTTTTTTACATATATTTATTTATTTTTATAGCAACAAACTTTTTAATACAATGTAAGAACAATATATGCGTTGCTTTAAAAAAAATTAGTTTTTCATAAATATTTATTGATTTTTATAGATTTCATTATTTTTTAAGATGTAGTAACACACATTTTACCTTACAGTAACACACATATGTTCATGTAGTATACATTTTGGGACTGCCGAGATATAATAACACATGTAAGGTATTATTACATTAGCAACATATTATCAACATAAAAATCAATTAAAAATAAAAAATAAATTAAGAAGTACATATTTGTTCTTGTAAAACTAAAAATACATTTTACTTAAAAGTGCAAAAATAATTTTTTAAGATATAGTAACACACATTTTGCCTTACAATAACACACATATATTTTCATTATACCAGATGGTCTAAATATTCAAGTGCATCATCAGGATTTTTATCCAAAAATTCACCATTACACATCATTTCCACAAATTGTTTTGTTTCAGCGTTTAAACCTTCATAGAAGAAACTTACGGTTCTCCAAGTTTCAAAACCATGGTAAGGGCAAACATTTAATAGATCCTTAAAATGTTCCCAACATTTAAAATATTGCTCATCACTCTTTTGGAAAAAAATCTTGATTTCTTTTTTTAAAGCATTCGTCTTATTAATTGGGAAGAATTTTTTCAAAAATTCAGTTTGAATTTGTTGCCAAGATGTAATTGAGTTTGGTTTAAGAGAATTAAGCCAAGTTTTTGCTTTATCTTTAAGAGAAAAAGGAAATAACTTTAACTTAATAGCTTCTTGAGTACACCTTGGTTCATTAAATGTTGCACAAATTTCTTCAAATTCTTTTAAATGCAAGTAAGGATTTTCAGAGTCAAAACCATGATAATTAGGGAGCAATTGAATCATGCCATGTTTAAACCTAAAATTATCTGCATCTTGAGGGTACACCATGCATGATGGAACCGAATTTTGTTGGGGTTCAATAAATTCACGCATAGAACGCACATGCAAATTTTCATTATTGCGTCTTTCAAAATCATTTTGGTTTTGAACATTATCTCCATCAACACTTTCATTGTCGGCCATACTTGATGCAATATTCCTAAAATTAATATTATAATCTCTTATTAAACGACCACTTATAATATCACGAGTCCAATTATGCATACAAATAAATATATTACAGTAAAGAGATAGAGAGAAGAACTCACAAACTTGTGAGGATAAACCTCACAACCGATGAATTTGTTCTCCGCAAAACCTCCCCGGCAACGGCGCCAAAAACTTGATAGCTCCTTGAGAGTTACGTACCCAAGTGTAGGTTGATTTCAAGTAATAAAATTTCTCGGGAGACCGAGTGTCGAACCACATGGAGATTTGGAAGAAAAAGATATTATCTAGTTGAGAGGTTTCAATAAAGTAACAAAATACTAGAGCTTCGGGATTCCACTTTAGATAAAAATACTAGAGTTATGATCTTGGTTATCTTTGATAACTCAATCGAAATCTAACAATCTAGTGATTTCAATCGGAAGATATAACTTTGAGCACATATAATACTTTTGAAAAGTACCTTTAGAAATTCGAACAAGTTTATAAAATCAATAGTTGATATGTAAAACTAAGCATTTGTTGTGCCAATAAGTCTACAACAAATCAAAGTAATGACACATCAAAACCTCTCTTAAAAACTCTTCAAATGACTAAAGGATTAAAACTTTGAAAATCTTTATTGAATAACCAAGAACATTACTAATACTTTACTAAAGCTTCATCCCTAACTCTAGTAAAATATTTAGCTACTCATACTAATACAATAAGAACTCATATTTCTAAGAGAGATACTAGACTAAGATAGAAGGATTACAAGAAAAATGGGATGCCTTCAAGGGTTGCTAAAGGGCTCTTTATATAGGCTACCAAATAGTGAATCATGGAGACTTTAGCAACCAATTCACGTGGCCTGTAAAGATCAGCAATTTAATTGCCCTTGCCATCTGAATTTCATCTTGACTTCTGAATGAAAGTTGTAGGCCGTTGGATTAGCTTTCCAAGGAGTCTAAGATCTCAAAATCGGATCTCTAGATTGTGAGTTATGACCAGAATAGTGGAGTTGGTAAAACTGGATTATTTTTCTCCGCGAATTTATGGTGGTCTCTTGAAAAGCAGATATCTCAGCTTGCACAAAATCAACGCCTTTAATATTTTTACTGTGTCTTGATGAATTTCTTGGCTAACCAATGGCTTTGGTCTTGTGTAAATTGGACCTTTGTGTGAATTATGGTGAATTGTTTCCCAACATGTGTACTGAGATGGCGGAATTCTGAAGCCCTTGCATTGATTGTCATTTTGACCATTGAAGCCAGAACTTTTGACACTTGAGCCCTGAATACAAGTTGTAGAGCAACGAATTAGTGATCAAATACAACTGGAATTGGTTCAATTGGATTAGTGAGGCTCCAGATATTGTGGAAATACGAAAATGTGTTTTGAGTCCAAACATTGGACAGAAATGGAGTCTTCACTTTTGAGTACAAATACAATCCAAACTTGTAAAATTGGATCACTAAAATGTCTTAAGTATTTAGTACATTGTCTTAGGTGTTCAATATCATAAAATTTGGATAAATATAACTCCACTTAAGACCTCAACAATATACAATAGACATAATGGCCATGTTGAATTATACATATGTCTCTTATTTATATAGAAAACATAAATACTTATAACTAATTAGAAAGTGTGAAATTATATATAAATACGCTAAACAATACATTATAGTACACAAAATAATACACAAAATAGGTAAAATACATGCATACTTAAACGCTAATCATACTCCCCAACCAGCTCATTACTAGTCTCTAGTGATGAAAGCGTAACATAATTTTGTGATGATGCTTTTATTTGCATCTTACCAACTCTTTGTTATAATATATCTAAATTAACAAACTATTGCATTTTAGAACTATTTTATGCTCAATACAATCTAGATAGACAGTTTGATAGTCATCCCCTGTTGTGCTCAAGTTAAGTGACCAAAAGGTATGGAGTTCACGTCATAATTCTATTATCTTGATATTTTACTATGGTTAACAACTTTCATGATGAAAAAAAAAATATATATATATATATTTTGTTTTTAACAAGATAGTTGTTAGAATAAACAACTTTTGCCAGTGGATTTCACACGCCTTACATCTCTCAATGTGGCTAGTGTTTACGCTCAGACTCTATATCGTAAATATTTCTATCATAAGCTTGGTTATACATCCGTCAGTCAATCAACAATGCATGCAACATAAGTTAGAAGGACTTTATTTGGTTGTAATGAGGCTTAGGGTGAAGTTATGAAGAAAATCGGCTCTGGATTTTGACTCAAAGTGGTCTGCAACCAAATGTAGGAAGAATTATATTTAGGCTTTGATTCGCATCTTCAAATCTCTTCAATACTGTCCTTCGCCATCCTCATCATTATTCCGATAAACATCACTTTTTTTTTTCTCTTTTTTTTTTTGACACCTTCACAAGAATAATTCACCTTATTCACACTTTGAGTTTACTAAGGCATTGAAAAATTCGGTAGGTTTTATTGGAAAAGAAAGGCAAGTCTTAATTGCCTTCATCATTCTTATGTCTGCATACAGAGTGACTGATACAGATTCAAAACAAGTTCTGAAGAACATAATTCATGACAGAGTATCTCACATAAAAGAATGCTCAAACATGCTATTTAGGCACAAATTCTCACAGGGTAGGTTCATATCCACTAAACAAAAGTTGCAGTTTTCTAATGTAAATCTTGTTAAAATAATTTTTTTTTTCAACAATCAATTGCAACCATTTGTAAAATAGAAAAATTAGTAGAATTATTCAATTATAGTCCATAATCTTTTGTCACAGTGTGTGTGAAATGAGGATGACTTATAAACATCTATTAGAATGTACTTAACCAAAATAGAAAAAAAAATGTACCAAGTTTGTTAAATAGTCATGGTCCTGATGCGTCTCAAAGGTACAAAGAAAAGGTTAATTTTCTTACCCCCTCTACTCTGCCATCTTTATAGTGTTTTTAATATATTTTTTAACTCTTTATTTTTTTTTTAAATTTTTTTGGATTTTTTTAAAAGTACTCAACTAATCCCCACCCCCCAATTTAAACAACACATTGTCCTCAATGATGAATAGACGAAATTGTAAAAGAGGAGAGATTACCTAATTCCACAGAGAAATTTGTAGCAATAAACCTGAAATACTCAAACAGATATATATATATGCATTTTTTTTTCTTTATTTTTTTTAATATTTTTTTTTTACAAATGTAAATCTAAATCATCCTGACTTATTCTGGGTCGAGTTCCTAACCAGTTTACCTGAGACGTGATTGGACAAATTTTAATCTCACAGGCATTGAGTTTTTCTATTAATTGTTCTGGATCTGAATCTGCTGTAAAGAGTTGACGTTCTGATTCTTCAATAAAACCTTGTTGCTTCACATGATCCAAAAAAGTTAGTAACCCATCATAATAACCATTAATATTCAGTAGTCCCACAGGTTTTGAATGAATACTTAAACATGACCAACATACAATGTTAAATATTTCTTCCAAAGTAAGAATACCACCTGGAAGGGCTATGAATGCATCAGAGATTTCTATCAATTTTGGCATTCTGTCAATTAAGGATGAAATCTGTATTTCCTCACCAATTGTAGTAGGATTAACTCTTTTTATACCTGTGTGAACGACTCCCTGAACTTCAGATCCTCCCCAGGATGCTGTCAAGGCAACATTACCTACCAGACCAAGTGTGCCTCCTCCGTGTACTAGTTTGATATTTCTCCGAGCTAGTATACCACCTAGTTTATTTGTTACTCGAGCACATTCTTTATTAAGACTATTTCCAGCTCCCCCTAACACACAAATAGAGGTTATTTTTTTAGAAGATGAAGTTGCCATATTTGGACTTTCGAAAGGATGATACGAGTTGTGATAAGCTGAACACTGAATTATATAGACAAAGATAAATGAAAAACGTACCTGATACGATTCGAGAAATACTGTTAAATGAAACAAAAGTCAAAAGAAAGTTAAGAGATTGAGGTCCCACTTGGGGACAGTAGTTGTGATTGTGGCTCACATCTTCCTCTGGTTTTACGTCCAGAAACGGCTTAAACGCCTTCTATGAGTCGAGGATATGCTTCCCATCCAATTTCCTTAGAAATTGGCAAACAGGGTCTTTTAACGTCAGATTCCCGAGATAATGTGCATATTCCTTTATTAATTCATTCCTTAAATCGACTAAAGCTCTTTGCTCTATTCCAATATAATGCGTCTCAGAGGTCCATTGGTTATCCACTGACCCCTTACTCAGTCCATTTATAATGAAATCTATTTTATTTAATCGATTATCGGAAGCCATTCCTATATTTTTACAACGTCTGTTACACGTCCATCTAGCACATTTATAGCAAACTCCCATTTTGTTAGCCCTTCATTTTTTAGAAAATTAACTTCTACCCAAACCAACCACGCGTGGAACAATTGAATTAGGTAACTCACCTCCAATTCTAACCTTTGCTTCAATCAACCATTGAAGATCAAGTGGTATTCCTTTAATCTTCTTCAATCGTAATCTTTCACATCGAGCATAATATATCTTAATTAAATCCCTTTTAATGAAGCAATGAAAGCATTTATTTAAAGAGGCAATTGCCGCATCCATAGTGTCCATTTCGTCGACCTATTCAAAAATGAAATATTAAAAATTTATTAAACAACAAGAAATTACATTACAATTACAAAAATGCTACTCCCCAAGCTAACATTATAAATTGTATTGCAATTGCCGCAACAATCCAAGGTAATGCACCGAATTCTTCTTCTTCATTGAAATAACAAATAGCAAGCATGACAAAGTAGGCAAGAGTGATGATGGAGAGAAAGATTTTGCTCATTTTGTTTGAGTTTATGATAACTTGAAGATGGGTGTTTAGAAATGGGAGTAAAATTAGGTATTTGTAGAGTAATTTTTTTGAAAAAAATTTAAAAACTAGCCGTTCATGACCGTTTGGAAAGATAAGTGGTGGTGATACACTCATCATTGTTACCGTTAAAATTGAGTGTTATAATTTTATTTTATTTTATTTTATATATATTTTTTTTTTTGCTTTTTCGAAGTTTTTTTTTTTTTACAATTCAGTTTTGTGGGTAACTGAAATACCGACTTGGAAGTCATGGAGTACCGAATTCGCCATTTATACCGGAAAAATAAAATTCACATAATATTACTAGTCGGGTCAGTAAGAGATACTGACTCAATCTCCTTACTAAAATTTCCAAGATATGCTTTTAGACGTTGTCCATTCACTTTAAACACATCACCTGTTTTTGGATTTTCAATTTCAACCGCTCCATTTGAAAATACAGTTCTTATAATAAAGGGTCCTGACCATTTTGAGCGCAGTTTTCCAGGAAACAGATGTAATCTAGAATTATATAGAAGAACTTTTTGTCCTATTTCAAAAGTTTTCCTGACAATGTGCTTGTCATGAAACACTTTCATTTTTTCTTTGTAAATTCTAGAATTGTCATATGCATCATTTCTGATTTCCTCCAATTCATTTAGTTGAAATTTTCTTAAAGTACTAGCTTTTTCTAGATTGAAATTAAACCTTTTAATAGCCCAAAAAGCTTTATGTTCTATTTCAACAGGTAAATGACATGGTTTACCATAGACAAGTCGGTAAAGAGACATACCAAGTATTGATTTGAATGCTGTCCGATAAGCCCATAATGCATCTACTAACCTGATTGACCAATCTTTTCGATTTGAGTTGACTGTCTTCTCCAAGATATGTTTTATTTTCCTATTAGCGAGTTCAGCTTGCCCACTAGTGTTTGGGTGGTATGGGGTAGACACTTTATGATGGATTCCATATTTTTCATTAAATTCTCAAAAGGTTTGTTAAAAAAGTGTGAACCGCCATCACTAATAATTGCACGAGGCATTCCAAATCTTGAAAAAATATTTTCCTTTAAAAATTTTAAAACAATTTTATGATCATTATTTTTGCAAGGGATTGCCTCAATCCATTTTGAAACATAGTCGACTCCAACCAAAATATATTGATAACCAAAAGATGGTGGATTAAAAGGACCCATAAAATCAATTCCCCAACAATCAAATACTTCAACAGTTAGGATAGGATTTAATGGCATCATATTTCTACGACTTATGCCCCCTAATCTCTGACATCGATCACAGGATTTACAAAATTCATATGTGTCTTGAAAAGTGTTGGCCAATAAAATCCACACTGCAAAATTTTTGCAGCGGTTTTTCTTGTTGAAAAATGCCCCCCACAAGCTTCAGAGTGAGAAAAATTTATTATGCTTTGAATCTCATTATCTGGTACACATCTTCTTAATATTTGATCAGGACAATATTTAAAAAGATATGGGTCATCCCAAAAGAAATTTCTTACTTCCCTAAAAAATTTCTTTTTATCTTGAGCATTCCAATGAATTGGAATTTGACCTGTCGCAAGAAAGTTAGCAATATCTGCAAACCATGGACCTTTAGACACGGTGAATAATTGCTCATCGGGAAAAGAGTCATTTATGGGGCTTACCTCGAAAGATTCATCACATGTAAGTCTGGATAAGTGATCGACCACTACATTTTCCACTCCCTTTTTATCTTTGATTATTATATCAAATTCTTGAAGTAAAAGTATCCACCTAATTAATCTTGGCTTCGCATCTTTCTTTGCTAGTAGATATTTTAAAGTCGAATGATCAGTATAAACCACAATAGATGAGCCAACAAGATAAGATCTAAATTTTTCTAGTGCAAATACTACAACAAGTAATTCTTTTTCAGTAGTGGAATAATTCATTTGAGCACTGTTAAGAGTTTTACTTGCATAATATATCACATAAGGTTTCTTATCTTTTCTCTGTCCTAACACGGCTCCAACAGCATAATCACTAGCATCACACATAATTTCAAAAGGTAGAGTCCAATCAGGAGGTTGCATAATAGGTGTAGAAGTGAGCATTTCTTTGAGTGTTACAAAAGCCTTTTCATAAGAGTCATTCCACTCGAATACTATATCTTTTAATAAAAGGTTGCATAATGGTCTTGAAATTGTGCTAAAATTTTTTATGAACCTTCTATAAAAACCTGCATGTCCTAGAAATGATCTAATGAAATTGATGTAATTGAGACATGTACTCTTGAAAAATTGATAACCTCATTTTCTGATCCATTAGAAAATTTGATAAATGATTGTGTCAATGATAACAGTTCGGAGCTGACTTCTCATTGAATCCTGAAATATGCTCAGAGTGAGCTCAGAAAAGATAACCCACCTACTGACTGCTGAGAAGCTGGTCAGTTGGATAGCTATCTAATCAAGCTTTTTAGTGCGGAAGTGTGAGCCCTAGATTATACTCGTTTTAGTGTTTTCCTAAAAGTGGTTTTAGCTTAGTTATTGAAAGGTGGTTAAGGGTCTGTGCTCAGTTTTCAGGATCAGGAAGATTGATTCTTCCTGAATTTCAAAACAATGCTGAAATGATTTCCTGAACTAAATGATATGACAGTTAAGAATGCAGAGCAAAGTAAATCAACACATAGAGATTTTTACGTGGTTCAAAGACTCCAGCTCTTACGTCCACGACCTGATTTAATAGGAGCAATCCACTCTTAGGATTGGTTCTTGTTTTTATACATGCTAAGGTGCACGAGCAGTCTCCATCCTCTTTAAGGAATTCAACCCCTGAGTGGTTTTACAAGTCCCAGTCCTTCCCACTTCACCAACTCACAACTTAGAGTGGTTTAGCTTTTAGTTTTCAACTAATGTGATAATTCTTACAATCAAAACGGATCTAAAGGATAGATTATCACTCTAAGCTAAAATACATAAAGATTCCTATCAACACCAGGAAAATTTGTAATGCAGAGTGTTGAGAGCTTGAATACTTTGAGCGCTTGAATCTTTGGTTAATCTCATAATCGAGATTTCCCGTAACCGTTTGCGTGCAAGATCTTCTGTATTTATAGTGAAGACTTGTAATAGATCCTTTGGAAGAGATCAAAACAAATCTTCCTATTTTAGGTAGGTGGCAGCCTAAGATGTACGATTTAATTTTCACCATGCTTGAAATGGTGAAAGTCTTCTGGCGCCGCCTGCAGGTTTGTGGACATTTAATGAGAAGTCAGCTCCGTACACACATGTCATCGTCTCACTGGCTATTTTCAAATGGCTAGTTGTTGACATGACTTTATGATTCATAGTACCATTTAATACTTCGAGTAAGTTGTACTTAAACTCAGGTATAAATGTTTGTCGTCATTTGGGGTTCTGACATTTTTCTTGTCCTCAGCTCTTTAGCATAAATGCTAAGTCCCAAAGTGTCAGTAACCTTTTCTGTCAGGACTTACAAGTGTCAGTAAGAAGAACACTCAGCCCGATTACTCAAGTTACTTCCGTCTTCACTTAATAGGTTCTGTCCTGAGTACGCTAAGTATACTCAGTAGAACACCATCAGTGGAATTCCTCAGGATTGCTTCTTCTCAGGATCGATCTTCTCAGTATCGATCTTCTCAGGAACACTTCTTTATGATCTTCTTAGTATCTCAGCTTCAGGACAGCTTTCATGAACTTGATCTTCAATAAACACACTGTCCTCAGGAATGAATCCTCCTGACTTCAATCTTCAGGACGTCTCATTCTGACTACAGTCTTCAGTAGGTTCCCCTTGAACTGAGTACCTGTAAATATAAAACAAGTCTAACTCTATCTTGAACTATTCTTGAATTCTACACAACCCTGAATTCTGTACTTAGGCACATTCATATTTTCAATCTAACGGGTTTTGGGATCTGAATCAAAATAACTCAGTTAATATCCCAACAGGTCTCTTGTGACCTCGAGTTCACATTAACTCGTATCATTGTTATGTGTAATCACTATTACTGTTATTCATATATACTATCACGGTTATAAAAATATACTTGATTTTTTAAGAGTGATAGTGTATATGCATAACAGTTATAGTGTATATACATGTCAATGATAATTGATGAACCCGAGTTCACCGTGAACTTGGGTTCATACAAGTTTTTATCCTTTTTCAATAATTTTAATTTCGATTCTAATAATTTTAAAATATTATGAGTAAAAAAATTGTGTAATTTTAATTCCGATTTCAATAATTTTAAAATACACTGAAGTGTGTTTAATTGTGTGTTAAATATATTGTGCATGTGTTCGGTCATATAATACCCACTCGAATAAATTTTATAAGAAGTTGTACAATTATAAAAATTAAATTTAATTATCAGTTCATATATTTTATTTTAAATTATCAGTTTGTGTATTTTTTATCAGTTTAATTAAATTACCAGTTCATATATATTTTTTATTTTTTTCAATATGATTTATGGTGAATTATCCAAATTACCAGAATTAAAGAAAAGAATTGAAGGAAGGATATCTTAGAGAGCGAAATATTTCATTAATAGATAATAGTCACGTACCACCATTACAAAAAAAATAAATAAATAACGTCCAAACATAAAAAACGTTTCTCCTGATAAGCCTTTTCAGCCTCTTCCAGTTCAGCTTTAACACTCTCAATGAGGTTCTCAAACCTAAACCTCTCCAAGCACACAATCTTCTCTATTTGAAGTTCTAGACCTAATATCCTCGTCTACAAAATATGGATGCTGTCCAACATTGTCATGATAGTTTCGCTCTGAAGATAAAACAAAAGTTTCTCCACCTAATTTTTCAAAGTTAATAGACTAATTTAACAAAATTTTATAAATTAGTAGTAACTGTTGGTCCCGAAACGAGTCTGAATCAGTATATGGGGAGGAATACACTGATACTCCCTCCGTCCCGTAGGAATTTGCACCCTACGGGATGACACATTTTTTAAGGAAAATATGTTTTATATATAAAATAGTGGTATATGGATAAATATGTGTATAGGTTTGTGAGTGTGCATGTAAATCAATGTTTCCTTTTTTAGCAATGTGCTAATTTGTGTGGGACGTCCAAATAAAGAAAGTGTGCAAATTCCCGTGGGACAGAGGGAGTAGTAATTTTTCATTTTTCAGGATTAACTCCTTAGAACTCAGTCAGCTTAAACTGACGATGCTCACTGATAGGGGTGGGAATAGGCTAGGCTACCCGACAGGGGCCTACGACCTGGCATACTAAAAGGCTTGTTAGGCTCGGCCTATTTAATAAATAAGCCAGGTTCAGGCCTTTTCAAAAACCTATTTAGTTAAATAGGCCAGACCTGAGCTTTTTTAAAGGCCTTTTAAGCCAAATAGGCGACCTATTTAATTATATATTTAAAATATACTCCCTCTGTCCCCCAAATTTATTCCCATTTGTATGGACACATGTTTTAAGAAAAATGAGATAAAGTAAGGATATTACGGAATAATTGTGGGGTCCACTAGAGAATAAAGTGATTATTTGTGAGTCCAATAATAAAATAATATTTTCTAAAAGTGGAATGTGAATAAATTTGGGGGACTGACGAAAATGGAAAGTGGAAATAAATTTGGGGGACGGAGGGAGTAATATATAAATATATAATTAAAATATTAATTTGTAAGATATAATTTATCATTTTTATTATTAATTAATATATAGATGCTCTAATGAAACATGGTCAGTGGCCACAAAAGTTGGTAAGTCGAAGAAAATATGAAGAAATATTTATTTTTCTTTATAAGTAGTAGAAAAAAATTGGAAGAAATATTTATCATTTATGTATTATATTTTTTGAACTATTTTATGGTTTTGCTATTGTTTTCTTAGTGAGTTGATGTAGACATTAATGATGTTATTTGTGAATTGATAAAATATTTAATATTATTATTGGTGTTATTGAGACATTTGTTAGTTTTATAGGTATAGTTTGAAATTTTCATAATGAATAAAAAGTTATGAAAAACTTTTATTAGGTAGGCCTTTAAAAGACTTTCAGGTCTGGCCTATTTGCTAAAAAGGCCCAGACCAAGCCTACTAAAAAGCCTTTCATAGATAACAGGCCAGACTTATGTCCATCAATAGTAAACCAGAAGCCTAGCCTAGCCTGACCGAGCCTACTAAAAATATCTTTTTTGTGAGAGGCCTAGCATGGCCTGGCCTATTCCCACCCCTACTCACTAAAATCGAAACCACGTGGACTGACAGCTCAGGAACCAAATACGCTGAATCCTGAATTCGTGCTCTGAGAGAGCTCAGTAAGGATAACCCACCTACTGACCGCTCAGGAAGCTGGTTAGCTGGATAGCTATCTAAACAAGCCTTTTACGTTCGGAAGTGTGAGCCCATAATTATACTCATTTTAGTGTTTCTGAAAATATTTTTAACTTAGCATGGATATGTGGTTAAGGACTGTGCTCAGGTTCAGGTCAGGAAGATTGATTCTTCCTGAGCCAAGCACAATGTTGAATGCTTGACTGAATGATATGACAATTAAGAATATGCAAAGCAATAAATCAGCACACAAGGGTTTAACGTGGTTCAAAAGAATCAAGCTCCTATGTCCATGATCATGTATTTAATAGTAGCAATCCACTCGTAGGATTGAATACTTGTATTTTAACGTGCCAAGGTGCACGACAGTCTCCTTCCTCTCTAAGGAATTGAATCCCTGGGTGATTTTACAAGTCTCAGTCCTTCCTACTTCACCAACTCACAACTTTGAGTGGTTTAGCTTTCAAGTTTCCAACTATGGTGTGATAATCCTTACAATCTAAGGATCTATTATCACGCTAATCTAAATACAGAAAGATTCTCTAACAACACTAGGAAAATATAAAACATGCAGAGTGTTGTTTGCTTGAATACTTTGAGTGCTTGAATCTTTGGTAAATCTCGACTTGGAAATTTCCCGTAACCTTGTTTGAGTGCAAGATCTTCTGTATTTATAGGAGGGATTTCTAATAGATCCGTTGGAGGAGATAAAATCAAATCTTTCTATTTAGGTAGGTGGCAGCCTAGGGATTTGACATTTACTTTACACCATGATGTTTTGGTGATAGTCTTCTGGCGCCGCCTGCGAGTGAAAACATTTAATGAGCCTGTCAAATTCCCTACATACGTGTCTCCATCTCATTGGATGTTCTTCAAATGGCTAGATGTTGACTAGACTTTATGCTTCATTGTACCATAAATACTTCAAGTGATTTGCTGCTCAACTCAGGTATAAATGTCATCTTTAATAGTTTTTCTGACATTCTCTTTGTCCTCAGTCTTTAGCATAAATGCTGTCCTAAACACTCAGTAGGTCCTTCCTTCAGGAATTAAAAAGTTTCAGTTGAATGAACACTTAACCTGATTACTCAGGCTACTTCAACCTTAACTGGTATGCTCTATCCTGACTGCGCTTAGAAACAGTCAGTAGAACTCTATCAATGGTCTTCCTCAAGATTGTCTTCTCAGGATTGATCTTCTCAGCATCAATCTTCTCAGGAACTATCTTCAGGGTATCTCGGTCTTCAGGACAGTTCCACTGATCTTGATATTAAGGAAGCTTTCTGTCGTCAGGAAAGGTTCCTCCTAAACTTGGTCTTTAGGACGTCTCCCTCTGAATCCAGTCTTCAGGATGGTTCCCCCAGAACCAAGTACCTATGAATATAAAAGGACTAATCTATCCTGACTATATTCCTTAGTCTATGCAATCGTGAAACTTTACTTAGGCAAATCATCTTTTCAGAGGTTTTGGGATCTGAATCAAAATAACTCAGTGAATATCCCAAAAATTTTCCCCTTTTTGATGATGACAAAACCTATCTCTTCTAAACTCAAACAAACTGAAAAGAGACCTCTAACAGCTGAGGTAACTTAGTCTATAAGATGGAAACTAGAAAGGTTAGCACAGTTCTTGATAAGGTATATAAATTAAAATCCGGAAACAATGAGATGTTGTCTCAGGAATGTAATAAGTTCTATTGATATTCAATGATTACAAAGATCCTGAACTATTACAATGTTTCCTGACAATTTGTAAAGTCCCACTTCGTCAATGAGATCAGATACTTGTTCAGCACGCGAAGTGTTACAACATGAAACTTGTTCTCATCATTCAGGGGTTCAATGAGCTTCGCGACCTCATAAATCTCTTGCTGAATCTTGACTCTGCCCAGGGGAAAAGACATTCCGATTGTAGGATATACATAATGCATGTTGTCAGGAGCTTTGATCTGAACACCCTTTCTGTCAGCAAAGGTCACAATTTCTCCCCAAATATCTCCATGCTCCAGAGTCATCCATTTCTGAAAGATGGTGTTCTTGTCCTCCTTGCTATCCAGCCATTTCCCAACAACGTAGAAAACTTCTACGAAGTCGTTCTTGACAGGAATCCACCTTTCATTCAGGATCTTGGGAACAAAATCATCAACATGTTCCCAGAGGATCGGACTCGATCATGCAGAGCTTTCTTCTGGACAACTCTCCTCTTCCCTGATCCTTCAGCAACTTTCTTCTTATTCTTCTGAACATCCTCAGTAAGCATATTAACCTTACCTTGAAGTTGATCAATCTTCAGGGCTTGCAAGGATTGTTGTCTAGCCTGAGTAGCTGTTAACTCCTGAGCTGTCCTCCTCCTCCGGACAAAAGGGTCATCAGGATACATAACTTCATGTAGCTCCTAAAAAATTTCCTCAACTGGCATTGGCTTCTTCTTCTTTGATGGCTCAGTCTCAGCTTCTCACATATTACTTTTCAGGCCTTCCCACTTCTTCTTTTCCCCACTCTTTCTTTCATCCTTTTTGGCATCATCATCTTCATTCTTTGCCAAGTCAGTGAGGGCTAGGCCATGTGAATCAGCTTGATCAGAAAGAATTTGAATTTTTTTCTCAACATTTTCAATCCGTTCACCTCGAACCAGGTCTCGGATTGAAGATTTTGCACCTGAGTTTTCAGCGTGGCCATCGAAGACATCTGCCTCTCACAATCAACTTTGAACTCAGTAACCATCCCGGGCCATTGTTTTTGCGTACTGAGACTCGTCACAAACTCATTCACCATTCTCTGCACCTCTGAGCTTGAGACCTCAAGGGCTACCTCCCTGATCTTGGTCTCCTGAGCGTTCAGTGTTTCGTTGATCAGTTGCTTAGTTTGGCTCTTCATCGCCGCTAACTCCACATTCCTATGAGTTTGTAACTCCAGTGATTTCTTCATCACCTTCTCTCTCAGAAGCTGTACCTCCTCCTCAAGTATATCAGATTTTTAAATGAGCTTCAAGATCTTTCTGAAGTGAGTATTCAGTCTCCTGGACATCAACATATCTAGAGATTTAAGAATGTAAAAGTGCTTACCCTTCATATTTTTACGTTTGGGCTTGATTTTTGGAGCCTCTTCTAAAGCCTCAGCAACTCTGGCTCCTGAAGTTGTACCATTGACACGTGTTTTACAAACACTTACCTCTCAAGTATAAGAAGTTCGTGTAGTAAGGTAAGTGAGCGGTTAAATATCAATCCACGAGATTAGTGGCTAATGTAGACCTAGAACTATATGTCGGCGCTTGATTGTAGTGTGAACAACTTGTTCTCCAATTAAACTAATTGCAGCACTCTAATATTAAAACAATTAACTCAAGGAAATAAATTAAAATAAAACTCAAGAAATCACTAAGTAAGACAACTAAAATAGCAAACAAGTAATAAATCAACGAAGACAAACAAATACGAGAAAAGTGTGTTCGGGTGTTCTTCATTATGGGGTAATCAATTAATGGTTCAATAAGTTCATTTATCCCTTTTGTCGGTCAAAGATAGGAGCAATCACGTAAAATAAACACATTAAACCGTACTGGATAAGCCTAGGATTAACGTGTCAATTAAGCATGCGGATTGTTATATGAATAGTTCATCGTTTCCCACCCGGATAATCACACAAGGCTAAGAAAAATCGTAGCGTGTTTTTCCACTCGTATACTAAGGTGCCCCACCTTTGGTCCCCTCACTAATCACCTAAAGGTTAATTCAAGCAATTAATGTAGATTAATGGATTTCCTAATGAAAATTACCCAACTCTCGTTGCGATAATCCAATATTAACTAAAATCACAAAATTGAACTCACACTCATTTGAAATAAACGTGTCTATTCAACTCTCGTTTCAACAAACAATCTACCCATATGAATTAAAAGAGCCCAACAAGTAATTGATCAAATAATTCCCATTAAACTAATCATATGACCTCCAATTAGAATAAACTTACAAAATCAATCCACTAACCAATTACCCACATAATTCCAAACACCCAAACACAAAAGATTTAACCAACAATCATCATCTCAAACAAATTCATAACATGAGAAAACAATAAAACAAACCCATTAAAATTCAACTAATAAAAAAATGCAAAGGGTAGAATTCACCTAGATGGTGTTCAATACAACTCCAATCTCCAACAAAACTTGAATTCCAACAAAATTTACCTAAAAAAATATTAAACCCTGGCTAGTGTGTGTGAGGAAATTTTCTCCCAGAAGGGGAGTGGTAGGTGTCCGTCTGTTTCTGATGCGTGAGTGTGTCCCTTTTATATTCTCATGCTGCCTTCTAATCTTCATTGGTTTTAACTAGTCCAATGGGCTATCAGAATAATTACAAATAAATCAAGTAGTCAATGGGCCCTGAAGCCCAAAACATTTTCCTGAATTTTTCTGAAGCACAGTTTCTGTAGAAGGTTAGCACTGGCAGTGCGAATTATCGCAAACCGTTCGAATTAATTCGACATGCCCAACATGGTTTCTTCACAAGATTGGCACTGGCAGTGCGAAGTTTCATAAACCGTGTGAATTACTTCGACATGCCCCACACGGGTTGTGTTCAAGTATGGCACTGGCAGTGCTATATTTCGCAAACCATGCTTTATAAAAAAAACGTCTTTTTACCTTTTAGCACTTTCAATTTGGGCTACATTTCTTCGATTTCCCGTCTCTTCGAACACGACTTCAAGGACATTCCATCGATATTCCGATGACTAATCTGGGCTGCTGTGGATGGCACGGTGGATTATATCCGGCATGGGCGTGGTTTAGCTGCTCTGTTTCTTCATACCGGCGGCTGGGTTGGTGTCGAACGGCTCAGTTGCATGGAAGACAGCTGCTGTGGAGATTCCCACCATTCTTTCCGGTGAGAGGTGAGTTGGGTGACGCAGGGCAGCGGACTTCGAGGCGCGATTCTGGAAATTGGAGGTGGATTCCGGTTCCAGGCTGAGCAATTTCCAAAAATGAGTGGCGTGAAATGTGTTGCAGCATTTCCGGGCGGCTGTGCTTCAGATTTTCGGCTGAAATGAGTTGTGACCAAGGCTGAGTTGAGCAATTAAGGCGATGGCTCGAATTTCCAGCAGAATAGAGGGTCGTCTTCTCCGCACTTCCGGCCATAGAAGCTTCAAGCTGTAGCTGGTTGTTGGTGTGGAGTTGAGGTGAGAGAGATAGGTTCTGTGGGTAGGTGGTGGTTGAGAGTTGTGAGTAGAGCTGTTAAAATAAACGAGCCGCTCGTGAGCTCGGCTCGACTCGGCTCGTTAAGGCTCGACTCGACTCGGCTCGATATGTTAAACGAGCCGAGCCGAGCCTAAAAAAATACTCGTTTGCTTAACGAGCTTGGCTCGGCTCGACTCGGTAGGCTCGCGAGCTGCTCGGTAGGCTCGAAAAATAGAGGTTATTTTATAAATATTATATAATTTAGGGTATAAAATATTAATATTTTACATAATAATACAATTCATATTCTCAAATCACTCATAATGGTGAATTGGTGATAGTTTTAGCTTTATTGTTGTTAAAATAAACGAGCTGCTCGTGAGCTCGGCTCGACTCGGCTTGTTAAGGGCTCGACTCGACTCGACTCGAAGTGTTAAACGAGCCGAGCCGAGCTCAAAAAAATACTCGTTTGCTTAACGAGCTAGGCTCGGCTCGACTCGATAAGCTTAACGAGCCGAGCCGAGCCTGACACTACTCGGGCTCGCTCGGCTCGTATAACAGCTCTAGTTGTGAGAGAGCCACGTTTTTTAGCAATTAAAACTTGGTCAAATGTTAATAAAAGTGAGTCCAACTTCCTTTCCTCAATTCATATTTTGCTCAACCATTTTCAGATGCAATTGCTAAATAAAATGAGCCTTGAATTAAAATATCAAATGAGTTGTGGGCCTCTCACTTTATAATATTCACATATGGGTCAAGAAGCAATGCATACAAATGAGCCCATATTTCATTTTTTTCCAACTTAACTCATTTAATTCAATTCACAAAATTTGTTTGAGAGGTATTTTTACTCGATAAATCACAATTTTTTACAAAATAAATAGTAAACATCTCTCTCAACAATTAAGCTCAATTAATATAATTTAGTGTAAATTAATGCAAGAAATCAATTAAAATAGATCAATTAAGCACATAAATTTTAAGCAAAAATCATAATAATCACCCATCGGCCGGTGCACTTTCCCCGGGAGTCACACCTTCTTCCCCAGCACCAGAGTCACCATTATGGTGAGCTTTCTCCATTCCCTCAGCCATGAACTCCTCCATTGAGCCACCAACCTCAGACATTCTCTGCTGAACGACCTTGATGAAGTCGTCAGTTTTCAGGATATGGGCAAAGTTGGGAATGTGGAATGCATCACAAATGGTCCTCTCTTCCTCCTGAAGAGCATCCCAGCCTTTAGCTTCAGCCAGAACGACTAACTCCTGATAAGTGGCCCTCCGAGTGGAAGCACATGTCCTGAGCCTGATAACCTCTTCCTTGAAAGCTCCTTTCAGATTAGGAAGGTACCTGTACACGTGATAGTCAGGAACTGGCTCTGACGGACCAGCTCCATCTTTCGATCTCCAAACCACCTTTCTCAGTGGAAGATTGTCATCATCATCTTCATTCACTGACTTTTGCTCCTCCTGAGCCTCCTCAGTAACATTCTCTTCCTGAGCCTCCACCTGAACTTGCTCCTCTTGAGCAATATCTCCACCAGTTTGAGCCTCTTCCTGAGCTGGCTCAGTCTGCTCCTTCTCCCTGGGTTCTGAAGTTTCAGCAGCTCTGACATCTTCTCGATCAATAATCTTGCTTGGCTGCTTGAAACCAGAACCATCATCATCCTGAGCCATTTTTCTAGCAATCTCATTATCAGCTGCATCCATATTATCCTCAGCAAGTTGATTTTGAGCTGGTTCAGTGGTCGTGGCCTCAGTTGTAGTCTCCTGAGCTGCTTCAGGCTCTTTCTCCTTCTCAGATGCTTCATCAATCGCATGGAGAGCCTGATCAACCTTGGAAACAAACTTCTCCATGATTGGCTGAGATTTTCCCTTAGAAGATTGACATTTTTTCTTAGGTTCTGGCTCAGCAGCAACTTTCTTCCCCTTGCTCTTCTTCTTCTTTTTAGGGGCAGGAGTCAGTCTCCTCTGAACATCAGCTTTATTTCTGGGATACACAAGCCTTGGATGCAACGCTTCAAACTCCTTTGCCTCAAAATATCCTGATGGTAGAGTTTGAAGCAAGAGTGAGATTCGAGTCCCAAAGTACAGCTCTTTGGTGAAGGTTACTGACTCTCCTCACACTTTCTCTTGCTCAGCTGCTATCTTCTGAATGAAGAACTCTTCCCAATCGACATTAGCAAAGTCGTAAAGGACTTCCATCAATGTGACCTTTGGTCGTGAGATCTGCTCCATTCCCCCTATGGAACTGACTAGCGATTTGTGTTCGCACACAAATGCACTTTCCTACAAGTGTATAGGATCGTGTAGTGGTAAGCTGACCAAGTTATAAATATCGAATCCATGGGAAGCAATGAGACAAGTCTAATCCTAACAATTGTGTGTGAGTCTTAAAATCAAATAAACAAGAATTAAAATGCAAGTTTGAGTTTCTATCTAATTACTAACTAAAACAGATAATTGAAATGAATCGAGAATATGAAAATAACAATCTAAACTAAAATGTGTAGGAAAAATGAGGTGCTTCGGGTGAATTTCGTCATGTACCAATTACAATCAATTGCCTAAAATTCCTTTGTAAATGTTATCTAATGAGTAAGCCAGACATTAATGTCCTATTGAAATAGAACTCTCATTCATATCTCAACACCCCAGTAGTCTTGTTTTCAATTTCTAAGCATCTCTCAATGTCAAAGAAACATTAACTCAATCCTAGAATCCATTAATATCAAGTAAATAATCTTACCATTCTCACTCAACTCACTTTTTTGTCGTGATTATGACTCAATTATTCATCAATAAAAATTAAAATTCTAAGTATCTCAATGACCTACTAAAAGAACTCATCTCATCAGAGAACCTACAAAAGAAATTGAAGTCAAAGACTATAATGATTCATAATTTCCTTCACCCAAAGCAAATGACCTAACTCATGACTAAAGGGTCAACATGCATAATTGGGATAAAAGGAATTAACGAAAATAACATAAATGAATTAAACATTGAACAGATCATAACAGGAATGATTGAAATAATAAATATGCATAAAACCTAATAAAAATTTCAGATTAAAAATCAAACTGAATAATCAAATAATCTCTAAAACTCTCAAAACATGAATTAAAGCAAACTAAGAAAATTGTTTAATCCCTAATTTCTACTGTTTCTGCCCGAAGGCCTAATTCCTAAAGTAATGCCCTAATGGCGAGCGTGATAAATCTCCCAGCGTGAAAAACTTCCGAATATATCAAGGAACCCCTCAGCAAAAATGGGCTTCACATCAGCAGTTGGGCTCTTTATAAAAATAAGGAGAATTTGGCCCAGTATAAGTTTGGGCCAAAACAATTAAATGAATCTAGGCCCAAGTATGCGAATTACCAGCCACAGCGCTTCAGCGGTGGCGCGGCGGTTGTAGACTGAGGCGTTGGGGTTCTTCGATTGGCGGTTTCCGGCATTCTGGCGGACGAGGTGGTGTTGCGAGTGGGTATTTGGCGAAGGCAGAGGTGTACGGGAGAATGAATTCGAACCGATTTCTGGTGTTGGACGGAGTAGGCGACGTAGTGGACTCCGAGAAGTGGTTGACGAGGAGCGACGGCCTACGGGAGCAGGCGGTTTCAGATCAGAAGCAGTGGCGGGTACGACTGGCTTGTCCGGCGAGATGGAGTGCTGTGCGACGGTTGACTGATTTCGCGGTGCTGATGGCTGTGACTGGTGCGGCGTTCCGGCGTGAAACAGCGGTGACGAGAGGTCGAGATGGAGTGACTGTGTTTGCTTTTGATCGGCGCTGGAATTTGGGCTTTGGCAGCTGCCATTGGAATGCCTGCGAAGACGTTATTGTGGTGGTTTACAGTTGGGATTCAATTTCCCCTCTCTCCCTGCATATCACAGATGTTGTTGGTCTAAGGAGTGGGGGCCACTACTTACTCTTCTTTCACTTTGAATTAACTGTTAACATTGAGCCAAAATAATAATTAACCAATTGTCAAATGAATTCACCTCAAATTTCTACAATATTGCCACAATGTTAATATTTTGAAAATTAAGCACAATTAATCCAATTAAGTCAAATGCATGCAAAATTCTGGAAATTCATCTTAAAATGAGCACAAATTGATGCAAATATGATCCTAATCACTCCCCAAACTAGAGTATTACTCGTCCCGAGCAATGAATCTATCAAAACTAGGGAAATATTGGAATCAATTGGTGATCATTATATCATCAAGCTCCATACAACACATACAACATAAGTGTTCAATCAAGTATGCTCATCACATCAACTTCGACTCTAGTTATCAAGAATCAAACACATCAAATCAATTCAATTTATCACAATCCTCTCGGTAGTGTATCACTCATCACTCAAGTGTATGAGTTAAATTTTCAGCACTCAACGTCACTCTCATTAGTTGCACTACCATAAGCTTGCCTATTGTCTCTATTCTCCACTACTGTAAAATAAGTCAACTGCAAATCAATGAGGACTTTTCATTTGGTTGTAATGTTTGCTCTTTGGTTAGGGTAGGAATCTTTTGGATAAAAGTGACTTAAAGGGTTAGTAGAGCAGGAGATTTATAGCATTCGACCCCTTTTAGACTCAAGAGGTACTCACATATTTTATTCAACACAATCTCAATTCTACACTTCACTTCACTTTTTTTTTCTTTGCTTTTCCCACTCTTTTTTTTTTTCTTATTCTTTTTCTCAACATCACCTTGCATTTTTAGGCAGGGTCCCAACCTTTTTTTTTCACAGATTTTCACCAATTGTTCATTTTTTCTTTTCTTTTCAACACTATTCATAGTAATTCCCAATCAACAAAAATCAAGCTCTACTATCCCTTGGGTGAACAAGGCTACGCAGGATATAATTTCAAAACAGGCTGATATAAAGCTCAAAAGGTCTGACTAGGGAATCAATGAATTCAGGTAGGGAAAATATGGTTAAGTGACTCAAGCAATTCAAAGAAGGCCTCATCTCATTTTGCAAAATTCTTACTTTGTGTAATCTCAAACCAAACTCAAGACAAGTTCTAGAGTGACAGCATAATAAGAGGACCACACAATCATGAAACTTCATCTGTATTATATGAACAGGAATGAGCTCAAGTCTCACAGGCAATGTGATTGTGACAAGTATTATTGACTCAAAATTATTTCATCTCAACTCCTAGCATCAAAGAATTAATGACTAACACACTCTACTCAAACACAAATGAAAACTCATATGCACTTCACTCAACAATACAATCATGCACTTCTCAATCCAATATGACCCTATTCAATATCATGTATCCACAAATCCACAAATTTCAACAAACTCAAAGATCTCAACAGGACCTAGGACCACAAAACCATCAACAAAGAGGGGGTATGAGCGCATGTGCAAGTGTATAAAAGTCCATTCAAATAAACATACACTCCCCCAAACTTAGATATTGCTATGCAAATCTAAGTTTGAGCCTGGGGTGTCAATCTGAGACTCATATCAAAGCAGAATAATTCAAAACTTACATAGGCACATTCCTACCACTCATAAAGAGCACACAAATCCAACAACTAGAACAACAAGACAAAGTAAGTGCACCTGTGCAGTGTAGGCATAAAAATAGTGAAAATGATCACTCCCCCAAACTTAGAGATTGCTAAGCAATTCTATGTTTAGGTTCGTGGTACCTCAATCTGCATCAATTTACTCATTCTCTTCAAACCAGCACAATAACTTTCTCTTGCTCCCTTTTGCACGCAATCATCCAAGACCTACAAAGCACACACTCGGAGAGAAATAGGGATTAACAAACCTAACAAATCAAAAGAAATAAAAAAACTACAAAAATAAACAAAAGCAAGAAAATGGGTTGCCTCCTATTAAGCGCTATTTTTAATGTCCTATGCCAAACGATACCTCATACGCTCATCGAAATGGCCAAGGATAACGGTCCTCCTTGCCATTGTATCTCAATCGTTTAGCCTCGAAGTCAATGAGGCTCAAACCATGAGTATACCAGACTCCCTTCCTCTTCCCTCTGAGTTTACATGCATCTACTCTTTCTTTTCTCACCTTCATCTCAACCCATTCCTCTCTCTTTTTCTCAAAGATCCCCAAGATTATCTTCAATTCCACCTTTTCATCAAACCTGTAAGGAGACAAAATAAAGTCAATAGGAATAATATTAAGTGAAGTAGAAAAAGTAAACACTTCAGGATTGCTCATTTTGCTCTCAAATGCTTCTTCTACTTTCACTTGACTTTCTTCCTTAGTTTTGCTCATGTCCGTCAAGGGACATTCCTCTACGTCTCCTTTGGATAGTGGAATGACATCTTCAACCACTTTGCTTGGGCCCTCTTTTTCCTCTCCATCTAAATCACTCTCAGCCTGAAAACAGTTCATTTGCTCCAACTGAATCACTAAGGTCTTTACTTTGGAATTTGTGTTCTTCAATCCTTAATTCAATCTCTCTTGAGCTTCCTCCATTTTCTCCATTTGCTTTAAAAGTAAAGCAATCATCTCGTTGGTTGTGGCTTTCCCTTCGCTATTTGGAGGTTGTGATTCTGGCTCAACCCCTGGTGGAGGTTGAATAACAACTTCTGGATTGGAGTAAGAATATGGATAAGGATAAGAGTAGGGATTAGAATAGGGGTACGAGTATGGATAGGAGTTTGAGTCCTGATATGGTTGAGGAGGAAAGGAGTATTGCTGTGGAGGAGGTTGGTTGTATTCAGGTGGTGGATAGTATGGTTCTGGAGGTGAATATGGAGAATACTACTGGCCATGTGGTGAATAATATGGATGATATGGATAAGGAGATGGTGGGTAATATGGATTAGGAGGTTGGTGGTAATCGGGCTAATATGGATCAGGATAGTGGTATGGTTGAGGAGGATCCGAGTAAGGGTGAGACAGATAATCCATAAAATTTATGTCATATCCGTTCATCCTCTTCAATGAAGCTCATCCTGCAAAATAATCTGCAAATCCAAAGAGTTAAAAGAAACTAAAATGACTCAAACACACAAAACCTAAGACTAAACTATCTATGTTGCTTCCCCGACAACGACGCCAAAAACTTGACTAGCAATTTGTGTTCGCACACAAATGCACTTTCCTACAAGTGTATAGGATCGTGTACATGTAAGCTGACCAAGTTATAAATATCGAATCCACGGGAAGCAATGAGACAAGTCTAATCCTAACAATTGTGTGTGAGTCTTAAAATCAAATAAACAAGAATTAAAATGCAAGTTTGAGTTTCTATCTAATTACTAACTAAAGCAGATAATTGAAATGAATCGAGAATATGAAAATAACAATCTAAACTAAAATGTGCAGGAAAAATGAGGTACTTCGGGTGAATTCCGTCATGTACCAATTACAATCAATTGCCTAAAATTCCTTTGTAAAAGTTATCTAATGAGTAAGCCAGATATTAATGTCCTATTGAAATAGAACTCTCATTCATATCTCAACACCCTAGTAGTCTTGGTCTCAGTTTCTAAGCATCTCTCAATGTCAAAGAAACCTTAACTCAATCCTAGAATCCATTAATATCAAGTAAATAATCTTACCATTCTCAATCAACTATCGTTTTGTCGTGATTATGACTCAATTATTCATCAATAAAAATTAAAATCCTAAGTATCTCAATGACCTACTAAAATGACTCATCTCATCAGAGAACCTACAAAAGAAATTGAAGTCAAAGACTATAATGATTCATAATTTCCTTCACCCAAAGCAAATGATCTAACTCATGACTAAATGGTCAACATGCATAATTGGGATAAAAGGAATTAACGAAAATAACATAAATGAATTAAACATTGAACAGATCATAACAAGAATGATTGAAATAATAAATATGCATAAAACCTAATAAAAATTTCAGATTAAAAATCAAACAGAATAATAAAATAATCTCTAAAAATCTCAAAACATGAATTAAAGCAAACTAAGAAAATTGTTTAATCCCTAATTTCTACTGTTTCTACCCGAAGGCCTAATTCCTAAACTAATGCCCTAATGGCGAGCGTGATAAATCTCCCAGCAACAGCGCTTCAGCGGTGGCGCGGCGGTTGTAGACTGAGGCGTTGGGGTTCTTCGATTGGCGGTTTCCGGCGTTCTGGCGGACGAGGTGGTGTTGCGAGTGGTTATTTGGCGAAGGCAGAGGTGTACGGGAGAACGAATTCGAACAGACTTCTGGTGTTGGACGGAGTAGGCGACGTAGTGGACTCCGGGAAGTGGTTGACGAGGAGCGACGGCCTACGGGAGTAGGCGGTTTCAGATCGGAAGCAGTGGCGGGAACTACTGGCTTGTCCGGTGAGATGGAGTGTTGTGCGACGGTTGACTGATTTCGCGGCGCTGATGGCTGTGACTGGTGCGGTGTTCCGGCGTGAAACAGCGGCGACGAGAGGTCGAGATGGAGTGGCTGTGTTTGCTTTTGATCGGCGCTGGATTTTGAGCTTTGGCAGCTGCCATTGGAAAGCCTGCGAAGACGTTATTGTGGTGGTTTACAGCTGGGATTCAATTTCCCCTCTCTCCCTGCATTATCACAGATGTTGGTCTAAGGAGTGGGGCTCACCAAGGATGAAAATATCGCTATCGCAAGTAATATCGCAACCTTAAATTTACGGAAATATCGATGGATATATCGATATCGCATATCGATATCGCAAAAAAAATAGAAAAATAACGGAAATTTTATTAAAATTTTGGAAATTTAATATGAAATTTTAGGGATTATTATAGCATGTTATTATCCATATGTTTCATTTAAGATCACAAAAAAATTGACATGTTTAAAGCAAATAAATAGATAATGGACTATATAATCATTGTTTGGCATTAATTAATTAATAATATAATACATAAACAATAAAAGATGATTTGAATTACATGATACAATACATTTAGTACCAAAATGATGACCTATGAGGTTCAAATGTAGAAGATGGAATCCCATCTTTGTCCAAACAATATTGGTACCAACTCATTGCATTAGAATAATCCTGCATATAGTTATGCACATGTCATTCATATGTTTCTCTATCGCTTCCAACTGTTTCACCATAGATTGGATAGTGTGCACTAACCCAATGAATTTGTTGATATGAAAATTGATGCTGAAACACATTTCGAGTATTCCAACCAAATTGTGAACTCGAATGTGTGTCAGAAGCATATGAATCTTGAGAAATATCACTATGATCAGTGCCCAATAAAAAAAATATATGTATAAAAATAAAACCATGAAAGAATATACAATCACTTAAAAAAAATTATCATTTGAAAATTGTATAAAAATATAAAAAAAGAAAAAATTGCGATTTTTTATGTAGTGCGATATTTTGCGATATATCTGCGATATTTCCCGATTTTCAATTAATTTTGTACTACGAGTGAACCGATATCGATATCGATATCGATATTTTGCGATATTTTGCGATATATCCACGATACTTTGTAAAAAATACATTGTACCCCAATATCCATATCGCATACTCAAAATTTGCGATATATCCGCGATATATCCGCGATATTTCGCGATATTTTCATCCTTGGGGCTCACTACTTACTCTTCTTTCACTTTGAATTAACTGTTAACATTGAGCCAAAATAATAATTAATCAATTGTCAAATGAATTCACCTCAAATTTCTACATTATTGCCACAATGTTAATATTTTGAAAATTAAGCACAATTAATCCAATTAAATCCTTAAATGCATGCAAAATTCTGAAAATTCATCTTAAAATGAGCACAAATTGATGCAAATATGACCCTAATCAGGAACCCATCAAACTGGAGACTACAATCTCAAAGAGTAGCTTATATTTTGGCTTCAGAAGCCTCTTGTCCATCAGGGACTTGAATTTCTCTGGCTTTACTAGGAATGCATCCAGATACTCTTGCTCATTACCCTTGGCATATTTAGTTGGCAAGAGCAACACGTTCCCCTTCTCAGCATGGACCAACTGTTACACCTTCCTCACAAGTTCCCTGAGGGAGAAAGTCACTAGGATCTGCTCGATGATGGTTATCCCGGCTGATGATGAAGGACAAACCTTCCTGAGATAGATCCTAGACAACCACTCCCCATCTTCATGCTTCAAGAGCTTTGGGGGCTGCATCATCACAAACTTGAACAATCTGGAATTCCAGAAGATTTTCCAAGCCTTCACAACCTCCTCCATTTTCGAACTAAAATCAACAATCGGCTCGAAATGTATCATCTTCTTCAACTCTTTTAACTTAGCATAAAACCGTGTCCTAGAGGACACAGTCGAATTAGTGGAAGCAGATGATGTAGCCATGGATGAGTGTTTGAAGATAATTTGAAGGTAGAGAGAAATAAGGGGTTTTGGTAATTTGAGTGCGTAAAAAGTGCAAAGTGATGGATAAACTCCCTTATATAGCCAAAACCAATTTTCTGGAATGGTTAAGATTAAAACGCCTTCTGAAATTCAACGAATGAGATTAAAAGATTGTGCTTTTTTGAAAGGTTAAAAAGTATGCCATGATTTGAAAATATTTGTAACTGTTCCCACCCACATGCGAAAAGTGTTGCATTTAATGCGTGTCAGAGCATGTTTGAAATAAATACCAAAGTTCACATTAAATAATAACTAAAAATAAATGTGTGGTGGGGGATTAATTTAAAACCCGTGATGACATGACATGCTTCTGTCACAAGTGAAATATGAAATGTGAACTATACCAGTTAGTTTAAATATTATAATTTGACTGATACCACTTATACTGATGACAAGATGACAAGCCTGAGTTCTATGTCCTGATCCTAACCTCTACTGATCCTGAGATCCTTCTCTTGAACTCAACCTCTACTGATCCTAAGTTGGGATACCACTTGTTGAGTTGTAATTTTCACAATCCTGAACTGAAACTTATCCTGAAGTTTCTACTCCTGGGTAAAGTAGTCCCAACTCTACTGACAACTCAAAAAACCTAGACTCAGGCAAGACCTTCGTCAGGATGTCGGCTCTCTGCTTGTCAGTAGGGATCCTCTCCATCCTGATATCCTTCTTCTAGTGTTTGGTCCTATGGTGTTAGCTGTACCCTTTGGGATACAAATTTGTCTTATAATTCTTACAGCATCAGAAGTGTAAATCTGTCTCCCAGAAACATCAACATACACAGTCATCTTCTTCCTGGGTGTCTGAGAAGTCGAGGGTGTATGTGTGTCAGCCTGAGGAGCCATAGGAGCATTTGATTTCTCTTGGGGACTGGCCCTCTGTTTTTCCTTGGATTGGGTGCAGTAGGTCAAGGTGCTTGTCGAGAAGGGCCCTTACTTTTCTGACCTCTAGATACTTGAGGTCTTACTCACGAGTTTTGGGCCTCAGGTTGCCTGAGCCCTTCAGGAGCTACCCGGTTCGACCTCTTCCTTTCAGGAGTTGGTCTCTCCTGATAGATCCCGCGCTACGTCTGAGGCAATACGACCAAAGTGTTCTGAGGCCTAGCCTGAGAGCCACTCTGGCCTGAATTCCTAGGCACCTGACGGGTTCAGTGGGCTTTTTACCCTTCCCTAAACCACTGACCTGGTGAGCAATACCCTTGCCTTTGTCATCCGGCCTTGGTTTAGCTAGCATTGCCTTAGAGTTGCTCCCTGAAGCAACCCTAGGTTGACCCTGAGAGGATTTTAAGGGACTGAAGCCTATCCCTTGTCTGGCCTGAATTCCTAGGCTCCTGACGGGTTCAGTGTGCTTTTTACCCTTCCCTAAACCACTGGCCTGGTGAGCAATACCCTTGCCTTTGTCACCCGGCCCTGGTTTAGCTAGCATTGCCTTAGAGTTGCTCCCTGAAGTAACCCTAGGTTGACCCTAAGAGGATTTTAAGGGACTGAAGCCTATCCCTTGTCTGGACCCATCAATGCTCTGATAGATATTGATCCTTTCAACTACTTGAGCTGAACGGTTCATCATATCGAGCTTTTTGAATAAGGTCTCCTCTCTACCTTTCAGGAGTTCATGTCTGGTGAAGAGGTTATTAAACTTAATCTAAAGTGCCTCGATCTCCCTGTCTTTCTGAGCCAGAATCTCATTCAGGGAAACTTCAGAAGCTCTTTCTCTCTCAGCTGACTCAGTCTTGACTTGGTCAAGATCCTGAGTTAGTCTCACTGAGATGAGAGCTTCATTAGTGTCCCTCAGAGACAGAGACTCAATCAGTCTGGAGTTCTCAGCACTCAGTATGTTGTCTCCTTCACCATATGGACATTAGTTTCCTACAGCCTTGAGAAGTCAACCATCAATTGCTCTAAAGAGAGTTGAAGGTCGATCTTACTTGCTGAATTAGAGCTAAGCTCGGGTGTGTGATCAGGCGAGGAAGTAGAAGAGCATACCTCATCATTTTCCATCAGGAAAATATCATCATACTCATCATCAGAGAACAGATCAGGGGAGCGCTTTCCTGGCTTGTCAGACTCTGAGCTTTCCTCAACTATCATGGCCTTTCGATCTGACGCTCTCAGATCTCTTTTTGCTCTCCGATCTTCTCGCTCTCTGGAGCTCAGCTTAGGGCAGTCATACTAATAATGCCCTGTCTTCTTGCTGTGATAACACTGGTCTACATCACCTGCATAAGATTTAGATTCAGAATACCTTCTCGACTCAGATTCTCTGTGGGCCAATGAGCTCTTCTCAGCTTTGCTGCTAGATCGAGCTTCTCAAGAAAACTTTTTTCTTGGGCTTGTTTAGTGGCACACTTGAAACCATGCTTGATAAAATGACTCATGTGAGGAGCCATGTCACTTGAAAACAGGGATCTAGATCGATATGCTTGGAGGATCCCTTCAAGAAACTCCTTGAGAAAAGCTTGCCCAGAAGAGGTGTGGAGGAATTTTGAACGATGAAGATTGATGCCATCTAAGATACCTTGAGCATGTCCTTGGGAGTAGCTTTCTTCCAACAACTATTTCTTTGATCTCAGTTGGAGAGCAAGAATCTTCTCGGTTTTGCAAACCTGCTGTTGAAAAGATGAATTTTCTGATTCAAGAACACTGACACGAGCTTTTAAATCCTTGTTTTCCTGAGAAAGTTGAGACATTTCTTGTTCCTAGGAGGCTAAATCAGAGGCAAGAGGACCATCGTTCTCTGAGCTTTCAATTTTCAGCAACTGAGCATGAAAGTCTAAGAACTAGAAAAACATGAATAATAAAGCAAAATCAGCAATAGTAAGAAAGAAAAATACTATAAGACAAAGGGATAGAATGGATACCCCACAAAGACGTTCATACATAAGGTCCTTCAAAACAGGGACCGAAAGCTTGGAATCAGGAGATTCAGGCTTGGGATTTTTAAGAGTCTTCAGGAATTAAGTATTCTCCATAAGGGGAACGGTAGTAATGGGATCATGATTCTCCACAGACATAGCAGAGTTGGAACAAGTGGGCTTAGAAAAGCGAGTTTTCTTCAAGATAGGCTTAGGCTGCGACTTGGAAGAAGCTGCCCTCTTGCCTCTTTTCTTGGGAGAAGAATCATCAGCCACGACCTTATCTTCAGGAGATATTGGAATAGGATTGTCTTGGGGATTTGCTTCTTGTGCTGAAGTAGAAGAAGTGTCAGGACCCTTAGAAGGGGAAACAGGGATAGCATCCTTCGTATCCACAGCTCCAGGATCAGAGACATGAGTCTTAGACCCATGGCCTTCATCATCAAATAACAATAGAGCACTTTCCCAAGACATGTCTGAAAAATGAGTGAGCAAATACAATTAGCCAAGTGCAAAAACCTGTTCATAAATAGGCGATAAAACGCAATGCAGATAAGAAAGAAATATACCAATCTCTGAAGAAGAAGAAACAGCTGGGTCAAGGAATCCAAAATGAGAAAGGACATGGGGCTATTTCAGAAGATGAAACATTTTAAGCTGCCCCCTTTTCGAAATAAGCTCATTCAAACGGGGCATAACTTCTCTATTAACTGGAGAAATAACCTTTTATTTTAAGCTCCCCCTCTGGAAAGAAATTTTTACTCTAAAAAAAGTAAATATTTTATTTTCTCTCTCGCAGAGGTCAGAGAGCAGAAACTTGTGCTCCTCCCCCCTGGAAAGAAATTTTTACTCTGAAAAAAGTAAAAAAATTATTTCTTAACTCTCGCAGAGGTCAGAGAGCAGAAACTTGTGCTCCTCCCCCTCTGGAAAGAATTTTTTACTCTGGAAAAAGTAAAAAAATTATTTCTTAACTCTCGCAGAGGTCAGAGAGCAGAAACTTGTGCTCCTCCCCCTCTGGAAAGAATTTTTTACTCTGAAAAAAGTAAAAACTTTATTTTCTTAACTCTCGCAGAGGTCAGAGAACAGAAACTTGTGCTCCTCCCCCTCTGGAAAGAAATTTTTACTCTGAAAAAAGTAAAAAAATTATTTTCTTAACTCTCGCAGAGGTCAGAGAGAAGAAACTTGTGCTCCTCCCCCTCTGGAAAGAATTTTTTACTCTGAAAAAAGTAAAAAAATTATTTTCTTAACTCTCACAGAGGTCAGAGAGCAGAAACTTGTGCTCCTCCCCCTCTGGAAAGAATTTTTTACTCTGAAAAAATAGAAATTTTCTTTAAGATCTCCCTGAATTACCAATCATAATTCCTGAGAGTTTTTCATTGAAATTCATGAAATTCAGCCATGCTTACATAATATGCATGGTCTTTTGATTAAAAGCATTCATAATCCTGCTCTTCACTAGACATAATATTTCTTCAGGTTCACTATATTCCATGGTCTTGGTAGTTTGTTGCCCTCTTCATCTTGTAGTTCATAAGCTCCTCCCTTCTGTACTTCAGCGATCACATATGGGCCCTCCCAGTTGGGCTCTAATTTCCCTGTTGGTTTAAGCGCATCTGCCCTTCTTAGTACTAGATCTCCTTTCTCTAGCTTGCGTTCTCTCACTTTCCTGCTATACGCTGCTTTCACTTGTGATTTATACCTCTCTGCTCTGATTCAAGCCATTTCCCTTTCTTCCGCCATCATGTCCAAATTCTCTTTTCTCAACTGTGTGTTCTGACCTTCCTCATACATCTGAATCTTATGACTCTCTATACCCACCTCTGCTGGGATAACTGCTGAGGCCCCGTATACTAAGTTAAACGGGGTCTCTCCCGTAGCTGTTTTGAATCCAGTTCGATAAGCCCAGAGGACAGAGTCCAGATGTTCTGCCCAGTTTCCTCTGCTTCCTTCCAACTTAGTCTTGATCCCATTTACTATTGTCCTGTTAGTTACTTCCACATGACCATTGGCTTGTGGATGTGCCACTGATGCCCATCTTTGCTGCACTCTCATCTCTTCGCACCATCTTCTCACTCTTGCTCCTGTAAACTGAGCACCATTATCTGACACCAAAATTCTAGGCACTCCGAACCTACAACAGATGTTTCTCCACAAAAATCTAATCACAGTCCCTTCATCTATTTTTTGCACAGCTTCTGCTTCAACCCACTTGCTGAAATAGTCCACTGCTACTATTAAGAACACCTTTTCTCCACTTGCCTTTGGAAACTTTCCTACTATATCTATCCCCCACTTGTCAAAAGGACATGGGGAATACATGACTCCTAACCCTCCAGCAGGTACGTGTATCAGTGGGCATGTCTCTGACACTTGTCACATCTTTGTATAAGATCTCTTGCATCTCTTAAGATAGTAGGCCAAAAGTAGCCTACTCGCAATACTCTTCGAGCCACGTCACGAGCTCCTGTATGACCTCCTCCACATCCTTCATGTATTTCCCTTAGCAAATAATTGCCTTCTTGGGTAGACACACATCTTAAATAAGGCTGAGTAAAAGATCTTTTGTATAAAAATTCCCCGATCATGCAGAATCGGGCATATACAGTCACTCTCACCCTTTCATACCCTTCCAACTTCTGCCCTGTTTGCAGAAAATGAATGATATGAGACCTCCAGTCTACCTCTGTCTCTACGGATCCTACCTCTAAATGAACCACTCGATCCTTTACAGTAATTAAGGTGATATTACCTCTAACCTCTTCGGAGGCGCTAGCCATCTTAGCCAGGTAATCCGCCTTTTGATTCTTTTCTCTGGGAATCTACTCCACCCTTAATTCTTCGAACTTCTCCCTTAGCTGGGCTGCTACTTCTGCGTACTTGGCCATTTTTTCATTTTTCTTTTCATAAGTTCCCTGCAACTGTTGAGTGACCAACTGAGAGTCTGAATATATCACTGCCTTCTGTGCTCCCATCTCATGGAGCATTCTCATTCCTCTAACCAAAGCCTCATACTCGGCTTCATTATTTGATGTCTTGAATTCGAACTTGATAGCAAACTGCAACTCCTCTCCCTCAGGTGTGATTATCCAGATCCCAACACCATACCCAGTTTGAGTAACTGACCCATCTACATATGCTTCCCATACTCTGACTTCTTTGCCCTGCACAGTTTCTTGTATAAAATCAGCTAAAGCTTGTGCTTTAATAGCTTTTCTTACCTCAAATTCAAACTCGTATTCTCCTAGTTCCACTGCCCACTTAACCATTCGCCTAGATAAATTAGGCCTTCCGATAATCTTTTGCAAGGGCATGTGGGTTCTGACTACTATCTTGTGAGCTAAGAAGTATGGCCTCAACCTTCTGGCCATTGTTATCACGGCAAGGGCAGATTTTTCTATTTCCGAATACCTTGCCTCTGCGCCATGCATAACTTTGCTTACATAATAGACAAGCAATTGCTTACTTCCTTCTTCTCGCAAGAGGACTGAGCTCAGAGCGCCTTCCCCTACTGAGAAATACATATACAAGGTTTCTCCCTTCAAAGGTTTCGTCAACTGGGGCAGCTTCATCAAATACTCTTTCAGTTCCTCAAAGGCCTTCTGACATTCTTCATCCCACTTGAAACGTAATCCCTTCCTTAAGATTTTAAAGAAAGGTAAACTTCTCTCAGCTGACCTTGAAATGAACCTACTTAGTGCAGTTATGCGCCCATTTAATCGCTGCGCTTCCTCTAAGTTTCTGGGCGCTTGCATCTCAAGAATAACCTTCACCTTCTCTTGGTTAACCTCTATTACCTCAGGGGTCACAACATATCCCAGGAATTTGCCCGTTCTTACTCCAAAGGCACATTTAGCCGGGTTGAGTCGTATCTGATACATTCTCAGTACTCCAAATATTTCTTCCAGATAAGAGGCATGATCTCCCGCCTTGATGCTTTTTACCAGCATATCGTCTACGTACACCTCCATATTCTTCCCAATTTGTTTTTTGAAGACTATATCCACCATCCTCTGGTATGTTGCCCCTGCATTTTTTAACCCAAACGACATCTTCACGTAACCGTAGGTTTCGCAAGATACTACGAAGCAAGCCTTTGGCACATCTAATTTATCCATCCATATCTGGTGGTATCCTTGATAAGCGTCCATCATGGATAACAGCTCACACCCGGATGTGGAATCTACCAGATGGTCAATTCTAGGCAGAGGGTAGTGATCTTTAGGGCATGCTTTGTTGAGATCACGAAAATCGATACACATCCTCCAAGCCCCAGCCCCAACCCCCTTTGCCACTAACACTGCATTAGAGAGCCATTCTGGAAATTGAACTTCTACTATATGCTTTGCTCTTAATAGCTTCTGAACTTCCTCCTTGATCACCTCATCTTTCTCTGGCCCGAATCTTCTCAACTTTTGCTTCACCGGTCTGACCTCTGGGTTTACATTCAAGCTGTGCAATGCCACCTCTGGGTCGATCCCTATCAAATCCTCTGGCTGAAAAGCGAAGAGATCTGCATTCTTCCTTAGGCAATTGATAATAGATTCTGCCACCCTATGCTCCATCTGAGTACCGATGCCAGTGGTGAATCCTATTTGGTTAGGAAACAGTTCCACAGGCATGAGTTCTTCTTTAGGGAGTACCTTCAGCTCTGGTTTCTCCTCTCTCATCTCTTCCAATTTCAATTTCTTTCTGTGAGGGCCATCTTCCCTGTTCTCGTGCCCTACCTTCTAAGCCACTTCCCTTACAGTATCAATATAACATTTTTTAGAACACATTTGGTCACCACAGATTTCCACCACTTCCATTCCCACAGGGAATTTCATCTTCAAGTGGTAGGTAGATATTACTGCCCAAAACAAGTTCAAAGATGGTCTTCCCATTATCACGTTGTATGCCGAAGGCGCGTTTACCACTAAGAAGTTAATCATTTTCACACTGAACAAAGGTGGTTCCCCTAGCCTGACTTGCAACGCCACTTGCCCTCTGGAATGTATTGCCCCTCCAGTGAATCCAAAGAGTGCAGTATCCACTGGCTTAAGTTGCACATTCAAATTCATCTTCTCAAAACATTCTCGGAATATGATGTCAGCTGAGCTCCCAGTGTCAATAAACACTCTAGCGACTCCATACCCACCTACCTCCGTTGTTATCACGAGGGCATCGTTATGTGGCCTCTGGCTTGTGATTTCATCCTCTGCCCCAAATTTAATTATGGGCATATCCTCCTCCATTCTCACGTGATGGACATCTCCAGTCTCCCAGGGTCTACCTCTTCTGAGAGATGCCTTCCTGGCTCTGTTTGAATCACCATCGGTGGGTCCTCCCACTATCATCTAGATGAATCCTCTCATCTAGATTGAACCATCCCTTCTGGGGGCTTCCACTAACTCTTTTCCCTTTTCTTTGGACTCCCTTCTCTTTCCTCCGAATCTATCCTTTTCTTTCCTCACGAAGTCAGCCAGGTGACCCTCTCTAATCAGCCTTTCAATGGCGTCTTTCAGATGCCTACATTCATTGGTCTCATGACCAAAATCGTTATGATATCGGCAATAGTGCTCAGACCTGGGATTCTTGGGAGACCTTTTCGCACAGGCAGGAAACCTGAACCCAGGGATATTAGCTGGGACTTCTAACATTTTCGTGGGCTGTAATACCAAGGGGGTATAAGTGTCAAATCTCTCCTGTGGTGCCTTCTCCTTTTCATTCTTACCTTTTTCTACTACTCCTATTTTCTTCTCAGGTTCTTTTCTTTTTTTTTCGATCCTCTTTCTTCTTTCTTCATTCCTCTCGCCCCATCCAAGTTAATATAATTATCCGCCCTAACCTGCAGCTCATCGAAGGACTCGGGTTGTCTCTTAGCTAGAGACCTAACAAAGTCTCCATCTGTCAATCCCTGAACCAATGCATTAGTTCTGACCTCATCAGAGGCAGAGGGCACCTCCAGAGCAGCTTCATTGAAGCGAAAGATAAATGCCCTGAGGCTTTCCTGGGGTTTTTGTTTCAAACTGAGCAGATATAGAGAGGTTTTCGCTATCTTTCTGGCGTTCACAAACTGATGTAGAAATAGGTCACTGAGTTCAGTGAACGAATGTATGGCAACTGACTAAACCATTTTTTAGCAGACTTAGTGAGAGTAGTGAGAAACACCCGGCATTTCACCCCTTCAGAATATTGATGTAGCAATGCCCCATTCTCAAATCTCAGTAAATGATCCTGTGGATCAGTGGTTCCATCATACTCATAGTTTAGAGCTTTGAATCCAGGAGGCAGCGGATCTCGAAGGATTTTGTTCGTGAGGGGGGATCCGCTAGATCGCCCCCAGCTTTTGTCATCTTTTCACACTGTTTTTTAATTGCTTCCATTTCACATTTCAAGGAGGCTATAACTCAATTTGTGGTTGCTGCGGCGGTAGATTCGACCGCCTCCCTGGAGTCATCCTCATAATCAACTAGTCGGGAATCTCTAGTTCCTCCCATACTGGCTCTATTTTCTGGCCTGTCATCTCTCGCAGTACTTCCCCCAACAGCCATTCTACCAATTCTGGTTCGCACATTCCCATCCTCTGGGACGTCTCCCATTGGATGAGGTAATGTGTTGGGCACGTTTCAAGCCCTAGTTTTGGGTCCACTTTGGGTCTTAGCCGAGGGCTCGATCGGCAGCCCAGCCTCAGACATGCCCGTGGCCCAGTTTTCTCTTCTCCCCTTATCTAGGGGAGTTTCAGTGTTCACAACAGGGGTTTCTTTCTACCCTGTAACCTTTGCCATTCGATTCCCAAGGGCCTGATCCACAACCGACTGGATCAAGGCCTTAAGACTGTCTGCTGTCAAAGCGATCGTATTCAAACTGCCCAGTTGCTCATTCACCACCATAGCCGGAGTACACTGAGTTGTAACTGCTAGCATGTTGGCACTGGCCGGAGTGTTGGCCACAGCCTCAAACTCTGCCCCCAAGTCTCGGGGGTCAGGATCAACCATCTCTGTCATTCTCAATCCCATCAGTTACCCTTTTAAAAGTAAAAATAACAACATAATGTACATAGACATAAACGACAATAAACCCATTTTCGAAAAAATTGTTTTTATAACCCAAAATGGTAAGAACGATTCCTTATCTTGCAACAGCTATTTTACAAGGATTCTCATCATGCTTTTTCAAAATTCAATTTTCTTCCAACTATTATGGACAGGAATTAAAAATATTATTATTACACTCTATGATCTTCTCCCGGTACGGATTATAACGGTTGTTAAAAGTCGAGATCATCTCATTTAAAGGCTATTTTATCACTAATAAACCTATCCGAAACATAAAACTCACACCTCAGCTCATAAACATGTATTCCCATAGACGGCGCCAGCTGATAGAGTTAAAAAGTACTCATCCAGCGAATAGATTGAATAAGAACAACGTGGTAAGATTATTACCTGTCATTCTCTGCGATTAGCTAAACGATTGCTCACCTTCTGCCTTCTGCTAGATCCCTCTGGCCGATCGCCCTCTTCCCTTGAAGATCTGCACAAAGTCGGGCCAGAAAGAATTTCGGCATCGACCCTCCGACGCTCAAGTTAGCTCCCCGGAAAACTCTTTGAGAATAATATATGAAAGTGTATTTGGAAAAAGTATCATGAAACTTGCAAAAGTGAAAGAGAAAACTATTTATACCCTCTCTATTGGCAAGAGGGGTATAATGGTCCTTTTCTCTGCTTAGGGACCACTACTAACGGCTCCCAGTTAGTGGAGCAATGCGGCATGAAAGTAGTACTGATAGTACTATACGTGGCACTCTCATATTGGTAGAAAGTACCATTTTATTCCCTCACCCTGATTCGGTTGGATATGTGCACCTATGCTATAGGTTTCAACGATAGTGACAGGGATTTATTTTCTTCTCTGTACTCTGAAAATAGATTTGTCAACTTACCAGAGGTTTGACCTCAGAAGTAAGAGGGAGGAATCCTCCTTTAACCAAATGCCTCTTGTTAATAGGTAATGTCCTCTACGTTCTGACAGAGGGATGAGTCCGGAGGGCAGAGCTTACCGATCTTCCATTCTCTAGATATGAATTTTCTCCGGCTAATGTTCTGTTAAACCATTAAAGCCCCAAGATCCATATTAATTTTTAAGACTTTATCATTCGGATACCTTCTTCTTTAGAAGGATTTCTATTCGGTCGGTGACCTCTGAGATCATGCACATCCACGCCCTATCACTATTAAAGGCAAGATGATTCTTGAATGCTTTCTACGGTTAAGATGTCTTATGCCTACTTTTTCAATTGCTATGTGTATTTAAAGTCATTAGAAAACATGAAAACATTTACTGCTTGATTAGCTGCTGAATTTATGTTTTCCATATAAATGTTGGAATATGATCTTCATCGAGAGGTCAGAGATAAGTATGTTACTACTTTGCATATCTGTTACCTGTGAAGAAATATGTAACTAATATGATAAAGAATTGCAGAGATGACTGATCCCAACCCTTGCAATTTGGGTACGGACTTTGACTCGATTTTAAACAGCCCAGCAAGTGTTAACGCTCCAGTGGTCACCGCGCAGAATGATCCCACCTTGGTAACAAGCTTTGGCAAGTCAGATAGCAGAAGTCAGTGGTCAGCAGGAAGCTCCGACTTTGAATACAACGACTTCCCTAGCAGGGAGGAGGAAAGAGAACATGGTCATTGGCGTGTCCGGGACTGCGGTGCCGATCGAGCTCCTGGCCAGGACCCAAAGTGGACCTGAACCTAGGGCCCAGAGCACACCCGACCGCACTGTTCTTTCTCTTGGGAGACGTCCTGAGAGAAAACAACACGGAGACCAGAAATGGCAGAACAGCTGCCGACAGAGCAGCCGCCAGGGGGCAGAGCAGCTACCACAGTTGGTACTCATAATACTCACTCAGTTGATTGTGACAAGTTATTCGGAGAAAGAAGAGACAGAGTCTATTATAGTAACATTGCGCTGTGGACTCACACCCCAGGAAAGAAAGTTAAGGAGTCTAGAAGTGGATAAGTGTTGTATCAGCAATAATGAATATATAAGAATTTAGAGATGAAAAGTTTATCTTAAGAGGAGATAAATATTTTTGAAGGGAGGAAGAGCACACACTTTTGCTCTCTTACCTTCGATTTGTGAAAATTAGAATTGAAAAAGTTATCTTAAGAGCAGATAAATATTTGAAGGGGGGAAGAGCACACACTTTTGCTCTCTGACCTCCGATTGGTGAAAATTAGAATTAAAAAATTTATCTTAAGAGCAAATAAATATTTTTGAAGGGGGGGAGAGCACACGCTTTTGCTCTCTGACCTTCGATTGGTGAAAATTAGAATTGAAAAATTTATCTCAAGAGCAGATAAATATTTTTGAAGGGGGGAAGAGCACACACTTTTACTCTCTGACCTCCGATTAGTGAAAATTAGAATTGAAAAATTTATTTTAAGAGCAAATAAATATTTCTAAAGGGGGAAAGAGCACACACTTTTTCTCTCTGACCTCCGATTTGTGAAAATTAGAATTGAAAATTTTATCTTAAGAGCAGATAAATATTTTTGAAGGGGGGAAGTGCACAAGTTTTTGCTCTCTGACCTCCGATATGTGAAAATTAGAACTAAAATTTTATCTTAAGAGCAGATAAATATTTTTGAAGGGGGAAAGAGCACACACTTTTGCTCTTTGACCTCCGATTTGTGAAAATTAGAATTGAAAAATTTATCTGAAGAGCAGATAAATATTTTTGAAGGGGGGAAGTCCACACCCTTTTGCTCTCTGACCTCCGATTTTTGAAAATCAGAATTGAAAATTTTATCTTAAGAGCAGATAAATATTTTTGAAGGGGGGAAGAGTACACGCTGTTGCTCTCTGACCTCTGATTTGTGAAAATTAGAATTGAAAAATTTATCTTAAGAGCAGATAAATATTTTTGAAGGGGGGAAGTGCACACGCTTTTGCTCTTTGACCTCAGATTTGTGAAAATTAGAATATAAAAATTAATCTTAAGAGTAGATAAAATTTTTTAGAGGGGGAAGAGCACACATTTTTTACTCTTTGACCTTTAGTTTGAAAGAATAAGATATTTTATTTAAAGAAATCAAGATAAAAAAATTTTAGAGGGGGAAGAGCGCACATTTTTTGCTCTCTGACCTCTGGTTTGAAAGAATAAGATATTTTATCTTAAGAGATCAAGATAAAAAAATTTTAGAGGGGGAAGAACACGCATTCTTTTCTCTCTGACCTCTTGTTTGAAAGAATAAGAGCTGACAAGTATATAAATCTGGAAGAAGCCTGAGGTATGAAGAGATTAGAGAGAAGTAATGATGAAAAGAGAGAATCTGGATCTGATAGAAGAAGAAAGGGAAATTGCAAGACTCTGAGCGGAAAAATACAAAAAGGCTGATGAAAGCTGCTTACAGGAAGAAAGTCAGAGGTCGGAGCCTTGAGAAAGGAGACATAGTGCTCTGCATAGCATATGCATTGAAACCAACATGGAAACTGGAACCCAATTGGGAAGGTTCGTATGTGATCTCTCGAGTATTAAGAGGAGGAGCATATGAGCTCAAGGACAAGAATGGCTACGAAATGCCTCGTCCTTGGAACATTGTCAACTTGAAGAAATACTACGCCTAAATGGATTTAGGCGTACTAATTTCAATATCGTTTTCAATCAAAGACCCATGTATATCATGTAAACATGGTAGTGCATCTCTAAATTCAATGAAAGAAATTCCTCAGAGTCATGATTGTCAACTCTGGGAAACTTCGTAGCATATGGAAAACTATTTAATATGTTGAAATGATGAAACAACACGAACTTTCTCCATAAGAAAATGGGCATGAATACACACATATAAGAAGCCAAAGATTTGAAAATTTTATCTTAAGAACAGATAAAACATTTTTAGAGGGGGAAGAGCGCACATTTTGTGCTCTTTGACCTTTGGTTTGAAAGAACAAGATATTTTATCTTAAGAAATCAAGATAAAAAAAATTTAGAGGGGGAAGAGCGCACATTTTTTGCTCTCTGACATCTGGTCTGAAAGAATAAGATATTTTATCTTAAGAAATCAAGATAAATTTTTTTAGAGGGGGAAGAGCGCGCATTTTTTTGCTCTCTGACCTCTGGTTTGAAAGAATAAGATATTTTATCTTAAGAAATCAAGATAAAAAATTTTTAGAGGGGGAAGAGCACACATTTTTTACCCTCTGACCTCTGGTTTGAAAGAATAAGATATTTTATCTCAAGAAATCAAGATAAAAAATTTAAGAGGGGGAAGAGCACACATACAATCATAGTATCAAATGTGTAAGCAGTAAGAACATGCGCATACTATAATCACAGAAAAGCATGATACCATTAGCAAAAAATGATGAAGAAAAACAAACAAAGAGAGTAATTGTTAAAGGAGCACATACGCTCCAAAAAGTACCAAAGGGCATGCAAACCCTATATTAAAGACACTGTTCACAAAAGCAGAAGCCGGAGAAATGCCAGAAGCAGAAGCTGGAGGAATATTAGAAGCAGAAGCCTGAGGAACATCAGATGCAGAAACCACAGGAACACCAGAGCCAGCAGCGGGGACTGGATCTTTATATAGTAGAGCAGAGGTTGAACAGGGGGGAGTGCAGGGTCGAAGGAATCAGCATTGGTCAATAGAAGAGAAGTCTTCCGCATGACAGGATGGAACCAAGGGACACGCAGGTCCCATAATAAAGATATTGTCTTGGAAAAGTAAAAAGAGCAACCTGTTATGAATAAGATATCTTGATCATCACCCACATCTGGCCCAGAAGGATAAGTACCGGAAGAAGAGGTTGGAGCTACCCCTATAGTAGCAAAAAAAGTAGAAGTCTCAACAAGCGAGAGTGGGAGTAGGTGATATGAACCAAATACCCCACATGTCGAAGGTAACAACTAAGAGTTCCTTGCCCAGAAGATTGGTTAACCGACCAAAATAGCTTGTGACATGTGAATCCTCCAACAAGCGAGAATGAGCCTTTAAAGGGTCCCACTTGATGAATCATCTAAAATGGAAATACCCTTTATCCTCAGAGGAAGAAAACTTTCCTTTTTTGGCCTCATGAATCTTCAGAGGTCAGGGGAAAATTAAATCTCACCACATGTGGCGATAAAACAACATGAATGCAAGAAACACTCACAATGTCGCTTTTGACTTCTTACCCCTTAGTCAGAAACCAAAGGGGTGCTTATGATGATATGTGTGTATTCTCAAAAGGATAGAGTTGGATATAAGACATAGGGCGCATAGCCTCTGGAAGTCGTTGTATTCGTAGGCATGCAGCTCAGCAGGTGAAAGATATATATTACCCCCTAAGCTCATCAAAACTTAGAGGTATTATGTATCATGACTTTCAACTCGAGAGCAGATCTCAGAGCCCAGATGCCACATATTAGAACTGAGAAGTATAAAAGAATGAGTAAGAATAACTTGTAGCAAAAAGAGTTGAGATTTGAAGTTCAAAAACATGAGATCTGAAATTGTTCAGAGTCAAGGTGTTGAAGCCAACTGGGAAACTAAAACCCTATTGAGAGGGACTGTACGTGACGAAATCATTTTCAGCAAAGGTATGCGATCATTTTGTCTAAGCATTGACAAGTACTCTTGAAATTTAATGAAAAACCCCTCTGAGCTCTGCCCATCAGCTCTGAGGGGCCGTAAGGATAAGTATAAACGTGTTTGGAGAAGCTTCTATCAGAATTGCATGAACTAATACTTTTAGCCATTGATGCCCTTCGACTTCTGAGCTCCCCAGAAGATAGAGAAAGATATTAGAGAGGCTAGAAATGATGAAATCGAAAGGATGGATGACTCAATAATATGCCACTCGAGATAGAAGATAAGATTGGATGTACTTGAAAGCACGGAAGACGTACAACTATTAGACCTGCGTCCTGTAAGCCTTAATAAGAATTAAACATGGACCAAGTTTACATTACATGAAGTATTATCACATACTAGAGCGTGAATAGTCACGGAAGCCTCAACTTAAGCCGAGCGCATAATATAGCTAGAAACTAGGGAACAAGTTCGAGATTATATGCGGAACATATAGCTCTGAAGATGAGAAGCCAGATTACATGAGTTTTGATGTGATGGAAAAATTCACTTCAAGAGTTGAAATGAAGCCCAGAGGCGAGATCATGCGCTAGGTGTCAACCCCTGAGAGTTGATAATAAGACTGTTCATGAACTAAGCGTCGTGTTTAGATCAGTTCAATTGCTCCATGATTGAAATTCATTCTCTAGATTTGAAAAAGTTGCTGAGAACGGCCAGAAGGTGCTACACCAATTGCTATATGGCTTCATACCTCCGAAATAATACGAACTAATCCTCGTCAGGAACGAGCTTCCTCTTAACTCTGAGTTAGAGTTGAAGCATGAATGAACGAGACTCCTGTGAGACTTTCTCTCGTAGAAATAGGTCACAGGTAAGTGTGCGCGAGAGGCAGATTCAAATCAAATTAAGGATGATTACTTCACAGTTAATTTGAAATGGGAACCAGCAGACAGGCTAAGAATGCTCCGTCTCTAGGTTATGAGCTCCTAAAAAAAAGGTCGACAGAAGAAGTTCACCTTATCCAGAGTATACCTTTGAACACGAAGACATGTGGCAATGATCCGCAAGTTAAAGAAAATCCTTTTGCTCTCAACTCTGAGCAAGAGACCGAAGGTAATATGTCACAGGCTGCTATTTAGTAGCATGATCCTATTGAATGACCCTAAATGAATCAGGGCAGTACTTAACACCAGCGGAATGATACTATGTGGTATGTAATTTAGCTGAATTTTAGAGCAAGAATTGATGCAGAAGTAGCAGTCATTAACCCTTGTTGGGTCAGAGAAGAGAATGAATCTTTGAAAAATAAAACGAAGTATGGCTCTTAGACGCGAGCTAGGTATGAAAGAAATGTGAGAATGTGAATCACCTATGTAGAGTATACAACGCACAGGCAGAGTATAGAGCACAGAAACACGCATAAGTATCAACTCATTGATATATTCCAAATAAAATTCAAAAGAAATTTTACCAGGAATAGGGGGGAGTAGATGATATGGGCTAAATAATCCATATCTCAGAAGTCACAATAGAGAGGTTGTGACCTCGGGAAGTAATGGAAAAGATAATGCGATCTTTGATGTGTGAGTTGACCAATGAGCTGTACAGCTTACAAGTAACTGACACATAGCTCTAGACCTCTGAAATGAGATAATCCACCTCTCACCTCTGATCAGACACCTCTCATATCTGAGTCGAAAACGAATAAAACTTCTCTAAAGGGAAGCCTCATGGAAATAGATCACAAGCAAATATACATATGAGAAGGGATCAAGTTAAACTGAGGGCGCTTATCATACGCACCTGCCGAGAGCTCTGATATGAACTTTGATATGTACCAAATAGTCCACATCCCAGAGATGACAGCCGAGAGCCCCTCATGTTCAATCTCGATTAACATGTCTAATAACATGCAACCTGTGAATCCTTCGATAAGTAAGAATGAGTTGTATAAGAGGCTTATTCGTTAAGACACCTCACTGAAGAGTGCCCCTCAGCCCTCGAGGGGGAAAATCTCCTAAGACCTCAGAGGTCAGAGGAAGACTTAAATCCCTACTACTTGAGAAACGATATAGCATGGGCATGACGAATGTTTGTTATGTCACCTCTGACTAACGATCTCTTAGTCAGAGATCAGAGGCCAATCATATTATTATCATCCAAACATCGTATATCCGATGTGGCCACTGATTTATGGTTCACTGGACGGATCTTAGAGGATAAACACCATTATCCCAGAAAGTACATCACGTTTGGTGCATGTAGCCGCCTAAATCCCCATGGGAGAATCAGATAGTACACGGTTGCCACTAATCTGGCGCCGCATGTCCATCCTAGGTGTACTATTTCAGTATAGCCATGCTCCACTACCATTGTGTACCACTCCTTGTGGTCCCAGAACTGTGAAAAGACTTTCCTACCCTCTTTTGGTGAAGAGAAGGGCATAAATGACACACTTTATCATTCTTGGAGGACAATTCACCCATATTTAGATATTTTCCCTATATCATTGTTACTACTACATCCATGACGGTCTGAAATATTGACTTGAGCGTCGGAGGGTCGACGCCGGAATCTTTTCTAGCCCGACTTTGTTGCAGATTAATGAAGAAGGACTAGAGAAGGCAGAGTGCAGTGGATGAAAAACAGAGCTGAGAACAAAACAATTTTCATCTCATTTGGAGGAGAATCTCATGTATTTCCCTTCCTCCTTCGTGATTTAATGGTATGTTGATATGACCTGCTCATATAAAATCTATCAAGCTTGTTCCTCTTTTAGTATGCCGATTCAATTGTTGTGACAGGTGTTTTTTGACCCGATCACCCTTGAACTCAAATTTTCTGCAAAATTGAATTTCCTCATCTGTAGTAGGTGGAACAACATGACAGTACATCAACTGACGCACTTTCTTATGAAAAAGACTAAAAATTGAATTAGTGTATGCCCTTTGAAATCTCTTTTCTTATGCAAAAGTTGACACGCACTGGATGATCTTTTTTTTCCGACTGAAAATCAGCTATATACTCCTTCTAAATCATATTAGCAATAGCATATCATATTATTCCACAAACTGTTCAGCGTGCTCCTGAAGTGAACAAACTCATCAAAATAAGCATGCATTCGCTTACTTCGTCGTATAGATATCATACATGCCCAACATGTGTGGTATAAGTACACTGACACCCATTTCTACCTTTCATTATACAAAACTCTTAACCATTCATTATTTTCTAAACCATATTTAACCAAGAACTCGACTCACTTAGTCTCAAATATCTCTATAGTCAAACTATCATACACAATTCATTTGAACTCAACAATGCCGTCAGCATCATGGATACCTCTAAATTTTTGGGATAATTTTGACAAAATATGTCATATGCAAAACCTATGAATAGTATCGGGCATAACAACTTCAATTACTTTTCTAATGCTTTTATATTTATCTATAATTATGGCAGTCGGATAAACACCACCCATTGCTTCTAACCAATTCGAAAAAATATATTTAAATGAATTTGCATCTTCATGTGTCACCAATGCACATCCTAATAGGATGAATTGTTCGTGATGATTAACACCAACAACGGATGCAAATGACATTTTGAACATATGTAAAATATACAAATTTAAACTTTCATTATCAAAAAATAAAATTTATGTAACAAATTTCATTTGATAAAAAAAATAACCATCCTAGTATAGTAAAAAAAAAAGATAAAAATAAACATGCATGGCAGGATTGTAGCATAATACAGATCAAGATTAAAAAAACTATATTTTGTATAAAAAATAAATAAGTCGTACTTATTCACAAGGTATGTTGTGTCAAAACTAACAACATCATGTAATTGGTCATATGCAACTTTGCTTATCGGATGGATCCATAGGACATTGCATAACCTACCCTTTTCATTAATATCCATCAAATAAAAGAAGTTCCTATCTTTCAACTGAAGTGTAGTTAACCTTTTTGAATCGCTTTTGCATCTCCATCGCCTAACCTCAATCTTCTTCTTTCTTCTATAAAATTTCAACAATCTTTAGGAAGACACCATAAATTTTTCGGTCCACCCCTTCACTTAAATGCACATTTTTACATGTTCTTATTCCTGCAACATTATTAGCTTCTAATTGCATCTTCATGTGGACACTCGAATACCTATGAGCTGACATTAAGGCTGAAAAACTAAGCTCAATCTCATGATTATGGTTAGACACAATTTTCGTGACAACCGAGCTATCAACATCTAATTTCTTGGCATTCAAACGAGCTTTGTAATCAATCTTTTTTGAACACTTGTTAGCTTTAGAAGTACCTGCCTTAACACATACAAAAAGAGCATATTTCACTCCTACTCTCCTTTCCGTCAATGTTCTTTTTACAACACTAAATCCTCGAACTCTTGCATGCTCTTGATAAGCATCAAACATCTTATCAATTGTTGCAAAAATCAAGCCTGTTTCAACAACACTATTTTGCTCTTCCTCAGTAAGTTCGTTTGATATGTTTGCTTGAATGTTTACATCTTCACTTGCTTGACTTGGATCTTTAGTATCCTCTTCCAAATTATTTTATGACAGAACAAACTCTTCAAAATCAATATCTTGATTGAGATCAATAGCTTGATTGCTTTAACTACCACTATCTTGTAATCATTGTCGTTACCAATAGAGTTTGAACTATTTTTTTCTGAATCGGTTCCAAATTGATCATGCATTTGAGAACGGGATGTCATGGTTGATGTTGCAAAAGAATGGAAGACAAGAAAAAGATGACCGTGTATAACAAGTTGTTCAAAATTCAAATGAAGGAGGATTTTTTTCATATTTTTGTGAATTAATTATGATTAATATTGGAAATTACCATGGATTAATAATGTATTTGGAAAGTGGTTTGATTATGAATGAGTAGTGAGATTAATGATTAAAGTTAGTGGAGGTTAATTAAAGCACTTAAAGACGCCAATTCTACTAATTAGTCGCCAAAACATGCTTAAGGACAAATTAGTAATATATAATAATTTAAATTTAAATTTATTAAAATTCCAAAATCTGGATTTCCAGATTCTAAATACTAATCTTTACAGTAAAAATTAATGCATAAAAAATGAAATGAAATTCAGATAATTATAATGTTAAAAGAAACAAGAGTTAATACTTAAAGAAAAAACCCATTCCAGACAATAAATTGCACAACTCAGAAAAGACAAAAGTGTTGTGAAAACCACCGTGCTATTAGTTTATATTTATATTTATTTTTAAATAATCTTAGTAGCTCTGTTAAAATGTAATAGTTTGATAATATAATTTTTGTTTGAAAATAAAGTGAATTTTAGATTTTCTAAACACAATTTATTATACATATGATTGTATATATATCATGTGTTTAGTAAAAAAAAAGATTACCTGTTAGTTACCTGCTATAGCAGGTAAAATGACCAAATTAAAAAAAAATTCAAACTTACATGACTAATTTCAAAATGTGTATTCCATGAGAACCGAAATCAAATTAGGACAAAGTTACGGGATGTAAAAATCTATAAACTCTATATATATATATATTACCTCAAGATGAGATGAGGGAATTAAAAAAAAATGGGTTGCTTTATTTATTTGTATGGAGAATTATTATTATTATTAGTATTATTATTATTATTATTATTATTATTATTATTATTATTATTATTATTATTAT
>JAPKLY010000093.1:646883-697654 GCA_026898435.1 Prunella vulgaris
ATTATTATTATTATTATTATTATTATTATTATTATTATTATTATTATAACAATAAATAAAATATTTTACGTGGGGCAGAGAGACGTGGTCCAGTCGACCGCATCAGATTCCCATTCCAATTCCGTGTCGAAGTAGAATTTATTTTGCTACAAATCATTTTATATTTCTTTAGGTATAAAGAAGAAAAGTGGGAGAAAATATTTCTAGGGTTCGGTGCTGTTGCTGTTGTTTGTGAATTCAAAATGATCGAGGTAGTGCTGAACGATCGGTTGGGGAAGAAGGTGAGGGTGAAGTGCAACGACGACGACACCATTGGAGACCTGAAGAAGCTCGTCGCTGCACAGACTGGTACCCGCGCCGACAAAATCAGGATCCAGAAGTGGTACAATGTCTACAAGGATCACATCACCCTCAAGGACTACGAGATTCATGATGGTATGGGCCTCGAGCTCTACTACAACTAGTTCCCGTTCTTGCTCATGTAAATCTCGATCACACTTTTCCACCTCCTTTAAGTTTGTTGCTTGTTTAATTGATTTGATTGAGAATTTTAATGCTATTTTTGGGACTTTTGATGGGGATTAGTTGAATTAGGTATTTATTTGTGCCAATTTTGTTATGCTCCCTTAATCAATTTGTTCCTTTGATTTTAAACACGGAATTCTAATCTTTATATGGATAATATGTTTACAGGGCCTGAAATGATGCACTATTGAGAAAGTCACTTACCTTATATAATTAAAATTTGTTTATGTGTAAACTAATATGATCTTACGTTGACATTTTATATACCCGTGCATAGTTCAATGAATTAGAATAAGTAACACTTAGCATGTAATGGGGGTCAGTTTATGAAGACAGTCGTGTAATCTCTTAGAAACTGTTTTTGGGAGAATACATAGTTATGATCTAGATATCATGTTTTGGAACTTTCTGCTGCCTCGTTGTCTTTTTAAGGCTGCAAACAGTTGCTTGCATTTTATGAGTTCTTGAATATATTGTGACCAGAGGTCAAATGGTGTGGTTGATGGCTTGGGTCATCAATGCAACACCCATGTACTGGCACTGGCAGTCCCAGTAGATGAGTAATAAGGTAGGCTAGAAAGTAAAAAAAGGTACAAAAGTATGCATAACCAAGGTTGTCAAAAGCATGTGGTTCTGTGTTTAAAGTGTTGAAGCCAGTGACAAGGAGCTGTAGTGCTTCTTCATCAAGGCAAAGTGAGGATAGTGAGGATAGTGAAGTGCAAAAAGAAGCGGACATAGCGCATAAGAAGAACCCACACCCATATGGAAATCCCATCCATCCCATCCTTAAATAACAAAAAAGTTAGGGGCGAATGCCCTTTAATATGGGCTCTAAATATGTTTCTTATATACTAACCCTGTGTCTGAAAAATGGTCCTGTATCGTTCCTAGTTCTTTTTTTTTTTGTGGGCTACATAAATGTACCTCAAAATACCCATAATACCCTCCAATACATCACAAAAAATTTGAAAAATGGGGCAATTTTTCACAGGCAGAGGTAATATTAGGTAACAATAGGAGATAGTTAATCAACATTTCTAGTTTTCAACACCTCGAAGTTATATGTTTTATACTCTTACTTTTCCAATATATGTGTTAGTATGTTCTTGTTAGTGCTTAGGATATGAGTTTATATACTTCTATCTAGTTATATATATTAATTTTATGTTCTTAACTTGCTATTAGTGCTTAAGATGTGATCTTATTACTTTTATCATGTTTTTATTGTATGAGAATAATATACATAATGTTTTAAATGGTGCTGCACTTCACTTCTGTCTAACACGCCTTTTGTTTATAGTGTGTGCGTAAAGCGCTAGTAGGGGTGGAGGAAATATCGAAAATACCGGTATACTGCACTTATCGTATCGAAAATATCGAATTTATCGAAATTTTTGGTATACCAAAATTTTCGGTACGGTATGGTATCGTATTGAAAATTTCGATACGGTAACGGTATATAAATATAGAAATTTTGGTATACCGCGATATACCGAAAATTTCATATTGAAAATATTTCAGTATATCGAAAATATTTCGGTATACCGAAAAAAATCAAAATTTTCGGTATACAAAAAATACCAAGATTTTCGGTATACCGATATTTTCGGTATGAAACGGTATGATTTTTTTGGGTATCGAAATTTCGGTATACCGAAATTTTTGGTATGATAACGGTATGATATTTGTCGATATCGAAAATTTCGGTACGGTAACGGTATGGCGAGAAAATTTTCGGTATGCCGTACTGTCCATCCCTAAGCGCTAGGGAGTCATTGCACTTTTAGCGTGCTTTTCGCTTTTGACAACCTTGTGTATAACAACAAAAAGTTCAATACAGATAAGAGAAAAAATATTTTTTGGCTTTTGACAACCTTGTGTATAACAACAAAAAGTTCAATACAAATAGAGATCTTATTGGGTTAAATTAGTTGCATGGCTTTGAGTTTAATAATTATAAGTGTGGTAATTTAGGTTTTGGTTTAATTTCTTTTAGCAAAAGTTATAATCATATATTTCTGAGTAGAAGTTACATTAAGATTAGAGCACCTTCTTGGCAATTGTTAACCTGAATTCGCCCAACCATTTTTTTGTTGATAATGTCATACCGGAGATCAGATCACCAACAATTTTAACCAGTCTAATATTTATAATATAACTTAATTCTTAAATTTTTGTCTGTAATAACCATGCAATTACAAAAATAAACTCTTACTAGTATATTATAATTCTTGTACTATGTTAAATTTTGAGTAATAAATAAATTTTTATGCGTTGTACATTTAGACACATATTTTACTTTTCAAACTTCTCTATATTCTTCTCACTCTTAGGTTCCTGCAGGTCAGGTCGTGAAATTCCTGGATATATAATAGAATGCAGCTGTGTGCTTGAAGAATGACTCGAGGGTAATTGCCATATATGTTTTTATCGAATATATGTGATCATTTCTGTCTGTGAGCTGTAACTGGTCACGCTATATGCATCTAATTGTTCTGGCATTTCTCTAAATAAGCAATGTATACCACCAATACGTTGAGTGACTAGTTTGATGTCTTCTGTTATTTGTTTCTGAGTTTGGGTGTGTTGTATTGAATCAATCTTACGTGTTCGTGTTTACGTTTCGTTACTTGTATGTAGGTCTTCTGTTAATTGCTCTTCAAGATGGTTAATGGTGGATGTATGTTGCTTTTCGTAGTATTCCCTTCATGAATTGGGTTCTAGTTAGCTGCTACCGTTTAAACATTTTTGGCAAAATTTGAACATGTTTGTCGCAATAAGAATAATTAGGTGCCAATTTGAATCTCTGTTTAAGTGTATATTTTGGGATAGGCGTGTGAATTGTTTTAAACTTTTAACTATGATTTCTAACATCCTAAAATTGTACTACCTCAGTTTTTGCACTGAACATTTGGCAAAAAGATTCGTCCCTTAATAGATTGTGAACTTCTTAAAATAGAAATAAGGAAATTCAATATTTTTTTAGCTATATTTTTCAAATATTTTAAAATTGCACCAAATATTACTACTATTACTTTCTTGCCGTCTGCACTAACCTTTATCAAAAAGCAATTGTATCAACTTTGGACCCAATCAACTCTCATAAAAAAATATTTCTCTTTTTTAATATTAGGGCTCATTTGGTAAGCCTGAAAAGACCGTGAAAAAAAAAGAATTCAAATGTTTGGTAAAACTGAAAATTTAACTAGGAGGCCCATGAAATGTTATCTCCAACTTTACTGTTCCTCTTTAGAAGAGGAATCGGGAACTTAGGGTCCGATATATTTTCTTGAGACCAAGGAATTCACTTGAATTTCCCAAACCCCAAACTCTTGGAATTCGCCCAAACCCCAAATCGCCGGAATTCGCCCAACTCGCCCAAACCCCAAATTGCCGGAATTCGCCCAACTTAGCATTCTCCGGCGGCCTGAACCAGCGGGGGAAATTGATGTTGCTCCTCTCGGCGCGTCCTCAACCTTCACCTCCGCCTCTGGCGCCTCTTTCCAGTCGATGCGGGCATTAGCCACCGCTGTGGTTTCTCCAGCGGAGGAAAAAGGAAAGCCCTCCAAAGGATCCCAAATGTCGATTGAAAATGGATCGAATACGTTGATCCTGCGATTTCCCAAGAAGCTTGGGATCAACGACATTTTTAAGATTAATTTCAGTAACGAAAACAGGGGTGCGGCGTTGATTCCGACATCGATGGCGAGTGGGGGAGCGACTGCCATTGATTCCGGCGTCTTCTTCATTGCGACTGCCATTGATTCCGGCATCTTCTTCAATTAAACTCAGGTGATGTGGGTTTCTTTCTTCAATTTCGCTAATTTCGAGGTGGTGGACGACAGTAGGTGTTATATTCCGGCGAGTTTGGTTTCCACTTTTCGATGTAATTTCAATTATTTTTATCTTATTTTAATATCTACTGTTGATGGGCGAGCTACCCGAGGCAAATTAGGGAATCAGGAGGCCCAACACCTGTTAGGTCGCCCATGAGCTCGCCAGGGTGCCAAACGTACCTCCAGCATCCAGGGTGCCAACCTCCGAGACATCACCTGTTATACAACGCCGAGAGCACCAAGGCGTCAGAGCTCACCCAAGTGCTCACATCAGAGCTCGCCCAAATGCTCACATCAGAGTTTGCCCAAGTGCTCACATCAGAGCTCGCCCATGAGCTCACCTCAGAGCTCGCCCATGAGCTCGCCTGTTAGTCATTAGGACCCCGATGGTGCGCTCTTTTTCCCTCCGTCCGGTTTATCCACAAGGGTGGTTTACGGCGAGGTTTTTAATGAGGTCCATCTAGTTTAAGGTATTGGAGTAGGACGAGGCACAACATAGGAAGCAATGTGAGAGACCAAGACGAGGGTAAAGAACTCTCGTCAACACCGGAAGCCATATAGGCTCGTAAGGTGCCGTCTCACATTCGCACACCTATAAATAAGACCTCTCTTGTAACAGTTCAGGGGAATTAATACATTTCCTACGCTTTACTTTCTCTATCTAAACTCTTCACTCTCTCCCTCCCCAAGAACACAAAATCATAAGATTATTGTTTGGTAGAATTAATCCGATATAAAGCCACATAACGAACAACGATTAGTAAATTCTATCAACAATTTGGCGCCAGAAGGAGGCCCGAATCTGAAAAATAAAAATTTATCAAGAACAAAAAGTTAGGATTTGTTTGAAGATTTGAAGATTTGGAGGTGTTCTTGATAAAACTCAAGAACACTTGAAGATACACATATACATATTCATTCCTTCGAACAAAAACCCAGATTTTCGGGTAAAAATCCAGATTTTCGGATTTACAAATTCTGCCCGGAAAAAGTTTTCAAATGCACGCGTGTACACGAATAAACCGGACCCCGGATAATTTGTCACATGCGAGGCTAGACGAAAACTTGCACAGCTCCACCCAAGCTGGACGACCACCATCCCGGCGACCTCCCTCCACCTCGGCGACCTGCAGTAAGTTATCCCCTCCGAAATTCAAAAATGGCTAACACTCGAGCCGCCAAAGGACAGACCTCCGCAGCTGTCGGAAGGTCCAAAGGAGGTGACCAAAACCAGGCCGAGGCGGAGACCTCACGCCAGGTGGTGGAGACCTCGCAACCACCCCCCCAGAAGAGCACCACAGCCCCGCTACCTCCGCGAGTTGTGGTGACCCAGGAGGACTTGGCCCCCGCCCTGAGGGACCCGGCCAACAACCCCGACGAGCTCCAACGCACCATCGCAACCTTACAAAGGTTGCAGCAGAAGCAGCAGGACGAGCTGGCCCTGGTACCCAGGCGAGCTCCAGCTGCCGAAGCCCGGGAGCAAACCAAGCCCACCCAGGGCACTCAGACCCGGGGGGAGTACAGTGTCCTCCCCACCGAGCAGGAGGTGAGCTCGGCATAAGCTCGCCAGTATAGGGAAAGGGCCGGCAAGGCCAAGATGGTGGAGGAGGATCCCGCTCCTTACACCGGAAGAGATTCGGCCTACACCGGGGCATCTGACACCCACCAATCACAAAGGAGGGAAGTCCTCCAGGGCAGACTGGGACCCAGGTGCGGAGAGAACGAACGAACAACCACCCCGGTCACGTCCCACGGGGGAGACTCAAACCTACAGCCGCGCAGGTCCGCCCATGAACGATTGAGAAGGCCCACCACCGACAGGTTGGGCCCCCATGACGGACGCCAATTCCAGCCCGCCACTGAGAGGTCACCCCAGAGTGAGGCACCTCGGGGACGTGCATCAGCGAGACGCACGACCTTTGAGCAGCCTCCGCCGGAGGTGACCCGTGATGACGAGCTGGCCTCACTGAAAAAGGCCGTCGAAATGCTGCAAGCCCAAGTAGCAGCCAAGTCCGGAGGACCTGACGCCACCACTCTCCCCGCATCTCCATTGGCACCTGTCATCCTTCGCGCACCGGTCCAAAAGAAAATTCAATTCCCGGTGATGTCAGCATACGAGGACGAATCCGACCCAAAAGTCCACCTGGCCAAGTACGCAGACTTTATGATTTCGGTTGGCGCCACCGACTCTACTCAATGCCGGAACTTCCCGCTGACCCTAGGGGACCAAGCCCACCGCTGGTTCTCTTCACTCGCCCCGGGGTCAATCTGCTCATTTGGCCAACCCTCGCGGGAGTTCTTGACCCACTTCTCTGGGTTCGGATCCTACCTTACCCAAAAGCACCGACTCGCCAACATCCACCAAGGCGAGAGCGAGACCGACCAGCAGTACTTGGAGAGGTTCGACAAAATCCTGCTGGAAGGCGAGCCGGTGAGTGAGGACACCAAGGTCGTCGCAGCGATGGCCGGGCTTAAGAAGGGCACTGACCTCTGGAAGGAGATGCACCTCGCATGTCCCAACACTTACACCGAATTCCGTCATAAGGCGGGGGTGTTCGTGGCCATGCAGGAGGCACTGCTCAAAGAAGTTGGTGCCCACGAAGAGAAAAAACCCTACGGGAAGAAGTCCGGGGGCGCATACAAAGCCCCCCAGAACTTGAAGACCTTCGGCGAAGGGGACGAGCTCTAGGAGAAGCTCAGCCAGGTCCTCACTGTCTCCGTCGACCGCATCTTTACGGCTGTTAAAGACAAGGCCCTGCTGGAGGAGCCGAGGTGGATCTGCCAGGACCGCACGAAGCTCACCCCCAACAAATTCTGTGCCTACCATCAGGTCATCGGCCACTTTACCAGCGAATGCCGAGACCTCCTCAAACAACTCTGGAAATTTTATGAGGAGGGGAAGCTGGCCGAGTTCGTGAAGAAGGCCCCAGCCAAGAGGCCAATGTTCGAGAGGAGGGCTACCTCCGATGACGAGGATGAGGAAGCGGACCAACCTGGTCCCCGAAACAGGCGGAGGGCACCTCCCCAGCCTCAGCAAAACATGGAGCCTACCCGGGAACTCTTGGTCCTCGAGGAGGAGATCGGAGCTGCTGGAGGTCTCCAGGACGGGGGATCCTCCATATCCAAGAGAAAGAGGAAGGCCAAAATCCGGGCCATAAACCAAGTCCAGGAAGGTAGCTCTGGCCCAAGGTCCATTTTACAGCTTACTGATGAGCTGACATTTTCCTCGGCGGACCTGGAAGGGGTACTGATGCCCCCACAACGACTCGTTGGTGATAACCGCCAACATCATGAATGTCCGAATTCACAGACTACTTGTGGACACCGGCGCATTCACCAACATTTTCTTCAAATCCACCTTAGATGCCTTAGGTGATTTTGAGTCGTATCTGGAACCTAGCAATGCTAGGATAGTGGGGTTCGGAGAGGCTGTAACTGTCCCCCTAGGTAGTGTTAGGTTGAGCGTCCAGCTTGTATCGGCTGAGGACCCCGAAAGGAGACTGACTAGGCTCATAGATTTCCTAGTTGTCGACCAGCAGTCCTCCTACAACGGGTTCCTTGGCCGCCTGTTTATTAATGAATTCAAAGTGGCGTGTTCGACCTACTACCACTGTTTGAAATTCTCAACTCCAAAAGGTACCGGAACTATAAAAGGTGACCAGAAAAAGGCCCGAGAGTGTTTACTCCAAGTCAAAGATGGCCGGGTCAGAAAGTCTATTACGCAGGTCCACATCCTCGAAGAGGACGTACAGATTTCGACGGACGAGCCAAACATCCTAGAAGTCGTCTCGGTCGAAACTGAGATGATAGAGGTAGGCGATTTGTCAGAAATCAACCAAGGCACAGGACCTGTGCAAGACACACAACCGACACCAACGGAGGATTTGGAAGAAACCTAAGTGTTGGGACCTGCGCAAGAGTCGGGACCTGCGCAGGAACAACAACTTGCTCCCATGGAGGTGGTCGATGAAGCCCAAGATGGGGGACCTGTGGGAGGTCAAGAACCAACACCAATGGACGTTGACCTAACTCCCCAAGTCACCGCACCATCCCAAGTTGACAAAACACCGGAGGTACTAACAGTTGATGGACCCGCCTGAGATGAAAGCCAACCCAATGACCTCGAACCGCACATAGGTCACGAACCTGCGCAGATGTCACAAGAGGAGTGGGACGAGTTCATCAGCGACCCAAGGTGGAAAAGTCAAAAGAGAAAAGCCACCGCCATGGAGGAATTGACGGCACTCCCGGTGGACCCGGAAAGGGACTTAGAACTTTTCATCGGTTCTGAGTTACCTGAACCGTACCGGTCAAGGATGGAGCTGTTCTTCATGTCCAACCTGGACGTATTTGCCTGGTCCCACGAAGACATGACGGGGATCCTTTTGGAACATGCTTGCCACAGACTCAACATAGATCCAACGAGGAGACCCGTACGTCAAAAGCGAAGAAAGTATGGACCAGACAAATACGCAGCTCTAACTGTTAAGGTGGAGAAGTTGTTAGACAACAAGCTGATCAAGGAGGCTTTGTGTCCACAGTGGGTCACAAACCCCGTCCTGGTAAAGAAACACAACGGGACGTGGAGGCTATGCATTGATTTCACGGACTTGAACAAAGCATGTCCGAAGGACAACTTCCCGCTGCCCCACATCGATCAGTTGGTAGATAGCACCGCAGGCCATGAGATGATGAAATTCATGGATGCTTTTGCGGGCTATCACCAGATAGCTCTGCACCCAGATGACCAGGAACACACACCGTTCTACACCAACAAAAATATGTATTGTTGGGAAAAGATGCCGTTCGGACTTATCAACGCCGGAGCCACTTACCAAAGATTGGTGAATAAAATGTTTGACCAACACATTGGCGAATCCATGGAGGTGTAAATGGATGACATAGTTATCAAGAGTCTGAGAAAGGAAGACCACTTGGACCACCTAAAGCAGACTTTCAACATATTGCGCCACTACAACATGAAGTTAAACCCCAAGAAGACCAGCTTCGGCGTACACTCCGGAAAGTTCCTGGGGCACCTGGTTAGCCAGCGTGGGATTGAGGTCAACCCGACACAGGTCCAATGTATAATCGAGATAGGTATACCCGATTCCGTCCAGAAAATTCAAAGATAGACTGGGTGCATGGCAGCCCTGAATAGATTCATCTCCAGGTCCGGTGACCGAAATCGTCCGTTCTTCATAGCGATTAAGGCAAACACACGGAGGTACAAAGAGGCGGCCAAAGCCAACAAGCTCCATCTCAAAAACCACTTCGTCTGGACAAGTGAATGCCAACGAGCCTTCGAAGACATAAAAATATACCTGGCAGATACACAGGTCCTGTCAAAGCCGATACCTGGAGAGAAGCTGTACCTATACCTAGCCACGTCGGAGGTAGCCATCAGCTCCATTCTGGTCCGAGAAGAGGCAAAAACACACCTACCAGTGTTCTACGTCAGCCAAGTCTTGCACGAAACTGAGTTGCGGTACACCCCAACAGAGAAGCTGGCTTATGCACTGGTGATGAGTGTTAGAAAATTGAGGCCTTACTTCTTTGACCACCCGGTAGAGGTGCTGACAACGTTCCCACTACGTCAAATACTACAGCGCCCAGACACCGCCGGACGCCTGCTGAAATGGTCACTAGAGATCAGCCAATACGGTATAACTTACGCACCCCGAACAGCGATCGAGGGACAAGCACTTGCCAACTTCATTGTCTAGCTAACTTTCCCACAAGATTCGACGAGGGGGCATGTAGCTCCGTGGCATCTCTACGTTGACGGATCATCAACCAGCGTAGCAGCAGGCGCCGGCGTGGTCCTGATCAGCCCGGACAGACAAGTCTTCACCTCTGCAATCCGGTTCGACTTTCGAGCAACCAACAACGAGGCAGAGTATGAAGCGTTGATAGCGGGACTTAGGCTATCATTAGCTGTGGGGGCAACCAATCTTCAAGTTTTCAGAGATTCCCAGCTAATAATATCCCAAGTCCGGGGGGAGTATGAAGCAAAAGACCAGCAGATGATGACCTACCAAAAGATAGCCGCGCATCTGATCTCGATGTTTACACAGGTTTACATCAATCAGATACCGCGACTAGAAAACACACAAGTAGATGCTCTAGCCCGGCTAGCTACTAGCAACGGCGAAGCCAAATTCACGGAGGTTGTAATCACCACACTAAAAACCCCTCGACGTCCGATTACAAGATAAATCAAACCTCGAGCGGGGAGCAGGTGGACAGTGAAGATGGTGAAGATTGGTGCACTCCAATCCAAAAATATTTAACGGACGGAACAACCCCCGTGGACACCTGGGAAGCTAGCCGGTTAGTAAAGCAAGCTGCCAGATATACGCTGCTGGATGGCCAACTCTACAAACGTGGATTCTCTCTACCCCTGCTCAAGTGCCTAACTAAGAAGCTGTGGTCCAAAGTGTTAGAAGAAATCCACGAAGAGATTTTTGGGAGTCACGCTGGGGGGCAAGCATTGGCATACAAGACGATCAGACAAGGCTACTGCTGGCCCACTCTTCGCAAAGATGCCATCAGCTTCGCTCGAAGGTGCCGAAAGTGCCAACTTTTCTCACCTAACATCCACTCCCCAGTCAACCAGCTGAAGTCGGTTTTCAGCCCATGACCTTTCGTAAAATGGGGAATCAACTTGATCGGCCCATTTCCACCTGGTAGAGGCGGTGTAAAGTTTGCTGTTGTAGCAGTAGACTACTACACTAAGTGGGCTGAGGACGAAGCTCTCACAACAATAACTCAAGAAAAGATGATCGGCTTCATATGGAAGAACCTAATGTGCAGATTTGGACTCCCGCAGTCGGTCATCACTGATAATGGAATGCAGTTCGATGGACAGAAGTTGAGGGACTTCTGCAATTCATGGAACATCAAGAAGCACTACTCAACTCCTTACCATCCACAGTCGAACGGCCAAGTCGAGGCGGTAAACAAAATCCTGAAACACATATTGAAGCTCCGCCTCGAGGAGAAGAAGGAGAGCTGGGCAGACGAGCTCCCGGAGGTCCTATGGTCTTATAGAACTTCCTATAGGGCCAGCACCGGAGAGACCCCGTTTGCCCTAGCTTTCGGGACTGAAGCCGTGGTCCCGATCGAAGTCCAGAACAAGACTTGGAAGGTGGTGGGATATGATGAAGAAAGGAATGACGAAGCCCTGGCAGTGGAGAAGGATCTGATCGAAAAGACCAGAGCCTCGTCAGAAATGAAGAACGCCACCTACAAGCGCATAGCAGAAAAATACTACAACCCCTAGGTCCGAGACCGAAAATTCAAGGTCGGAGACCTGGTGTTGAAAAAGAGGTTGATGGCCCCACCAGGCGTGTTCTGTTCAAACTGGGAAGGACCGCTCCGAGTCTACGCAGCTTGGCCGAACGACACTTATGATCTTGAAGATGCAGAAGGCAAAGCTTCGTCATACACCTGGAGCGCGGCGCATCTAAAAAAGTTTTACCAATAGACTTGAACCCTGTAATAGACTAGTCGAAGGTTTACATCAGAAATGTCGATGGCAACCGATGTAAATTACGTTGCTATAAAAAGTCAGAAAATTTGTAAAGTCAGAGAAATTCAGAAAAATCCCCAAGTGTTTGGACCTGTACAGCTCTCCAACCAGGCGAGCTGCAACAGGTCGCCCACTGCTCAGGGGAGCTCGCCAAGCCCAGCTCGCCCACGTACTCGAAAATTCGCAATGCACAAGGACCAAGGTCCCAAACGTTGTAATTAAATAGCTCGAAGGCAAAGGCCAAAGTGCCCAAGGTCGCGAAGGTACCCTTCTTAAAAGGTTGCTAAGCACCTACTGCCATAAGTTAGAAAAATTCGCGAAAAAGACGAAAAACGTCTAAGGCAAGGTTCATGAAACCCAATGGCCCAACGTGAATCAATCGAAGTGCAGTTCGTTGCCCTAAGTGGTCTAAGACGAGCAATTCGCGGCCCTAAGTGGCGTAAGACGAAGAATACGCACTCTCAAAACAGAGGTACAATTAGTAGTTGTAAGTGACGTAAAATGAACGATTCGCTTCTCAAAGTGGAATAAGACGAACAGTTATGTACCAGAAAAATAAACAAGAACGAGCTATTTAAAAAATTATAACGTAAAAGCGCGAGACGAAGTGCGAAGAGTCGGACAAAAAATGCTCGATTTCTATTCAAAAGACACTTAGGAAATTTTCAAGGCAAAAATACTTGAAAAATTCCTAAGTGTTCAAAGTGTTGCTAGCCACAAAGGCCGACTAGCTAGCCATCTTTGAACTACAAAAAGCTCCTTCTGGGCGAGCAGCACGTGCCCGACGAGCTGCATCTACTTAAACAAAAATAAAAGACTACAAAAAGAGCTCCTTCTAGGCGAGCTATGGAGCCTGGCGACCTCTAATGAAAACTAATCTAAAAGAGCAAGAAAAAGCTATCTAAGGGACCTCAGGATCAGCGACCTCTTCAACAGCTCCGCCGGGGGCGACCTAACGAATGGGAGTGGGAGTCGGAAGGGCGAGCTCGGTCTCACAAGTGACATTCTCAGTGAGCCCGCTGTTGTCGAGATCACTGATGGTGAGCATCACATCCCCGAGGGCCTCTTGCATCTGCTCCATCGTCGGCGGGACCTCGCCTCCAGCACCCCCCTCGACATCCTCGACTTCCTGGGCAAGATCGGCGGTCAAGACCTGCTTCGTCTGAATGATGTTGAACTTTTGACGAGCAGCTTCAAGATTGATCCCGTAGCCAGCGAGGTCCCCGATGTTCAGCTCCGTGCCGGGGGGATCGTAGACTTCTCCAGACAGTCCTCAAACTCGCTGACAAGGGCCTCCCACTCGCTATCATTGTTGATCCGCGCCCATTGGAAGGAGTGGATAACTTCAGCAAAACAAAGGGCATAGCTCTTGTCAGTGGCGATCACCTCGGCGAGTTCCAGTGCCTCAGGCGTGATGGCGGCATCTGAGCGGCCCCTAAGCTCGGCAACCTCCAAGGCTTTCGCGGCGACCTCCTCCCGCAACTTTTTGCATTCCTCCGAGTTTCCCCGTCTTTGATCCCGGAGAATCTTCACCTCCTCCTGAACAAGGGCGAGCTCCTTGTCTTTGGAAGCAAGTTACTAGCGGGCTCGCTCAAGCTTGGCCTGCTGTTGGCGGAGGTCGTCCTGGAGCTTCTCCGCCCTCTTAACGGCGAGCTGCTCTGCCTCCAGTGAAGCCTTCGCCTTGTCCTCCATCCTTACGAGCTCTTCGAGGGCCCTCTTCCGCTCATCGCCCACCTTGTTGAGCCTTCCTCACGTCGTGGCGAGCTTTGTCCGTGGCGGTGATTTCAACGGTAATGAGCTGGGCCGCCGCCATTGCTGCACAAGCGTAGTGCATTGCCAACCTCTCAATCATGGCGAGCTCCGAGGCGGAGAGGTACTTAGGGGCCTCGGTGAATATCCGGCGAGCTGACCCCTCCGGAAGATCCCTCGGTGAGCTCAGGGCCTTACACCTCTCGGTGGTGTGAAGAGACTCGGGTCGCTGCGGGAGCTCGGCGGGAGTATACCTACACATGTTCCAAAAGTTAGCAAAAATCTGGAAGGGTCGTAAAGGAAAACCAAGTGGCTTCCAACTTCAAAAGAAGCTCGCCCTCTTACCCGAACCTATCAGGGTTGAGCCCCAGGAGGGTGTCATCCCGGATAGGGACCCCGTAGGGAGACGGCAGGGGCGCGCTCTGAGGAGTTGGAGGCACTTGCGAAGAATGGGTCACGAGAGCTCGCCCTGACCCCGCTTGAGTTGATCCAGAGCCCCCTCGGCCGCTATGCTCGACGGAGCCACCCTCAGTCCTGGCCCGCTTGTTGGAGCGAGCTTCTTCCTCGCTCACTCGCGAACCATCTCCCCGGTGGAGAGTCCACTTCGCTTGGTGGGGTGGAGGTGTCTGGGTGCCCCGTTCAAGGGTGGAAGCTCGGCCCATCCCTTTCTTGGTGCCAGCGACCTTCTCCTTTGTAGGGGGAGGCGCCGAGGTCTTCTGAGAGCCAGAGCCCCTAGCTTTATCAGCAGCTTTGGCGAGCTCTAGCTTTTTTGTTGCGTCCAGAACGGCTCCCGAGGGGATGCCTTCCCTTCCCGGGCGAGGTTTGCCAATCTTCAGCTGCCGAGCTAAAAAGTGGTAAGCTTCAGGAACTTCAATAGGAGGGAGCTCGGCAGCGGGATCCGCACCTGCAAGATAGGTGATTTGCAATCCGATGAGCTCAACATACGAGATGGCGAGCTATGTAGACTTCAGAGTTGAAGAAATTAAAACCTTGAGCAGCAAGGTGGTGTGGCGAAGTGATGAGGCCGGCGAGCCTGCGGCAATGGTGTTGGCACAAATGCTCGACCTCGCGATCTTTCTTTTCTCGCAGGCAACACACTGTCCGCACAAACTCGAAGCCAACCGAAATCTCTGGCTTCCCACGGCTCGACCTTTGATGCTTCAAACCTGCAAAAAGATAGATTAGATTAGAAATCTAATCCAACACACACACACTAAAGTACGCCACCTACAGCCGCCTCCCCATAATTCTCGGGAGTAGGGATGCGCCCTCAGCGGCCATTGAAATCTCGCTAGTCTCCTCCAATAAAGAAGAACTGCTCTTTCCAGTCTCGGATTTTATTTGGGAGGTCGCCCAAGAATTTGTCTCCCGGGCGAGCTTGGAAAGAGTAGTACCCTTTCCCCTCCCTAACTTGCCGGATCACGTTGAAGAGGTCGCGGATCTCCGCCGTGTTTAATCGATTTTCATAGCCCTCGAGGCTAAAGACGATCAGAGCTGCCAACAGGTTACTCCATGCGTTCAGAGTGAGCTGTGTTATGGCGAGGTTCGTGTCTGCAAAAAACTGTCCGATGATGGGGTGCAGGGGCAAAGTGAACCCGGCCTTCAGAGTGTGATAATTAATAGCTGTGAGTCCGGAAGGAGGGAGGTCGGCTCGCTCTTTCTCCTTAGCGGCATACATAAAGATATCCAGTGGAATACGGAACCACTTCCGAATGTTCGGGAGGGCATACTCGCTGACGATGCTCTCCACCCCATTTGCCTTGAGGTCGGATTCGCCAGTGGCCTTGCGGATTGGAGCTCGCCGGGGCAAAGGGAAGCCTACCTCGTGGGCCCTCACGTATTCCCTCCAGTCGAAGTCATGCACGACGTCGGCAGGGATTTGGTGTTCCGGAAGTTTGGGGAAAGGGAAGTCAATAAAACAGAGGTATTCGTAGGTGACCTCCGTTCCCATATCCTCGCCGACCTCCTGATCGACCTCGCGGGCTAGCTCGCTAGCAATACCGCCGGCCCCAGCCTCGGTGACCTCCACTCTCTCTTCAGTCTCGACGACCTCTTCTTCGTCCGGAGCCACGGCCCCCCGGAATCTCGCTCAAAGTAGTCCCAGAGCTCGCGGAGCGGGGAATGCTCGCCAGAGTTAGTAGCCCGCTCGCCAGAGTCAGAACGAACCGATCCTAGGAGTTCGCCGCTGTCCGGGAGAGCTTCAGAGGTCGCCCCAGAGCCCGGGGAGATAACCACAGGTGTCGTTCGAGGATTTAGACGGTCATCTGTCATTAGTTCCTTTCCCAAATCACGGTTCAAAACGGTACGGCTCGAGGAGTTCTCAGACATGGTGGAGACGTCGCAGAAAGGGTTCGATTTTCAAGTCCAAGGGCCCAGATTCAGTCCAACAATCCAAGAAACGACCAAAAATCCGAAAAGAACTTGAAGGAATCGAAAAGAAGAAGAAGAATCCGAGTTTCTACCTTTGGAAATGCTCGGAGATGCGTAGGAGGCAGAGAGACGGTTGCCAGGAAATCTGCTCGGAAAACTGAGGAGGCGAAAATGAGGGGTGAGGGAGATTCCTCCTATTTATAGACTTGGGTGCGAGCCCGAATTTCCTCAAAGACCAGGGACCAATGTGCAAAAAATTTGAAAAGTTGTCATTATGGGCGCGGGAAACGATGCCTATAAAGGCGTGCACGACGCCTCGGACTCCACCCACTTCGGCTCGAGAGACAACCTCGCAGGAACTCGCCCGAGAGCTCGCATGCCAGCTCGCCTGCACATGTCATAAGTCATGATGTAGGCGAGCTGGGGGGCAATTGTTGATGGGCGAGTTACCCGAGGCAAATTAGGGAATCAGGAGGCCCAACACCTGTGAGGTCGCCCATGAGCTCGCCAGGGTGCCGAACGTACCTCCAACATCTAGGGTGCCGACCTCCGAGACATCACCTGTTATACAACGCCGAGAGCACCAAGGCGTCAGAGCTCGCCCAAGTGCTCACATCAGAGCTCGCCCAAATGCTCACATCAGAGTTCGCCCAAGTGCTCACATCAGAGCTCGCCCATGACCTCACCTCAGAGCTCGCCTGTTAGTCATTAGGACCCCGATGGTGCGCTCTTTTTCCCTCCGTCCGGTTTATCCACAAGGGTGGTTTACGGCGAGGTTTTTAATGAGGCTCATCTAGTTTAAGGTATTGGAGTAGGACTAGGCACAACATAGGAAGCAGTGTGAGAGACCAAGACGAGGGTAAAGAACCCTCGTCAACACCGGAAGCCATATAGGCTCGTAAGGTGCCATCTCACATTCGCACACCTATAAATAAGACCTCTCTTGTAACAGTTCAGGGGAATTAATACATTTCCTACGCTTTACTTTCTCTATCTAAACTCTTCACTCTCTCCCTCCCCAAGAACACAAAATCATGAGATTATTGTTTGGTAGAATTAATCCAATATAAAGCCACATAACGAACAACGATTAGTAAATTCTATCAACATCTACCAAACAACATTTTAGTTTTCCTATATACCTTATCAAACATAAGAAAATAAATTTATCTTGAGCAGAGCATAAAAATATGTAATGGGCTCTATCATGGCCCTTTTCTTGACAAGTCTATCAAATGAGGCCTTAATAGACAACTCCCATGTTAAAATTTCAGCGCAAAAGCAAGTTTTCAATCTTATGAGGGACAAATGAGATACATGATGTGGCAAACAGTATGTGAATATTGTTCGCCGTGCACTATTTTTACTATGGGTAAAGATGTTAGTCCAGAATGTGGACGTCCATAATCTTTAATATTTTTTAATTAAATGAAAATTAATTAATAAATTCCATTAATAACCATGTAACTAATTGCGCCATAATTCCCTCCTTAAGCATAATTAGGCGGGCAGATTCCCTCCTAATTCCATTTATGGCGGTTTAATTCCCTCCAACAAGTTTTTAGTTTTTCAATGTCATTAGGATTAAATTTCATGAAAAATATATCAAGCCTAAAATATCTCAATTTTGGTTTTTGAGATATTATGATATATATTATTTTTACAATACATTATACGATTTGACTAAAAAAATATTATGATATATTTTATTTTTTACTATTTTTTTATTTTTATTTTCATTGAAAAATGTTTAATATAAAATTATTAAATTAAAATCGTTCGTGCATATTATTGATTATAGTAAATTGACCAAATCTCCATAGTACTTCAAAATATTTTCAAATTAATTTTAAAATAAATAATATTAAAATCTTAAATTATAACCATGCATGTTATCAGGTTTTATTAAAATTTTAAAATTTTAAATTTTAACCGTGCATGTTATTAAGATGCAAATGATAAAAGTGTGATAGAATTTAAAAATATATATAAAAAAAAAAGACATATTGAAAAGCCACGTACGATTAAAAGAAGTTAAAAACATAGTGGGTGGTTATCGAAATATTGTATGCAAATTTAAATTAAAATAAATATTATTAAAATCTTATATAAAAAATGTGAATGTTATCAGGTATTATTAAAATCTTCAAATTTTAAATTATAACCGTGCATGTTATCAATTTTTATTAAGATGCAAACTAAAATTAAAATTAATAATAATCAATTATTAAATGATAACCGTGTGATATAATTTAAGAACATATAAAAGAAAAGACAAATTGAAATGCCACGTATAATGAAAAGAAGTAAATTTAAAATAAAATAAATAATATTAATAAATTAAATAATGATTAACAAAAAAATAGTATACAAATTAAAAAAAAGTCATTTAATACAAATAATAATAGTTAAACACAAATTAATGTTTAACCCCCGTCCAATAAAAATAATCAGGTTTTAAAATTTACATATATAAAAAATATTTATTAATGCTTGAATTTTTTTATTTTATCTACTCCCTGTCCGTTTTTATCTGACAGATTGTCACATTCTATTCATTTATACAAACATATATTTTCAAATAGATAATATATTATGAAAAATTAAGGAAATAACCTAATAGTATGTAATACTAGACTGAGTAGTTCCTAAAATTCAAAAAATAAAAATAATACTAATATTATTGGTAATAGTATGTTTGGCAAGTAGTATTAGTTATATCTAAAAATAATACTAATATTTATTGGTAATAATGTGTATAGTATTAGAAATTATTCATGATGGTGTGTGATTATCAATTGAATTAGTGATTTAGTGATTCTATTTACAAAGTATTGATGTTGAGATCCTAATAGTATAACTGTTTTGTGAGGATGGTATTATGAACTACTCAATCTAGTATTACATATTATTAGGTTATTTCATAGTACCATCCTCACAAAAGAGTAATACTATTAGATTATTTCCTTAATTTTTAGTTTTAAATTACTACTAAAAATAAAAATTTTGCAAGATAATATCTATTTTAGTTTTAAATTACTAGATTAGATATAAAAAATAAAATTAGTTCAAAGATATACACTTGTTGTACGAAAAGATTACTCGTTGTGTTATCTGTTAGTTGAAATTGTACTTGTGATACTTGTAGTAGTCATATCCACTTGTAGTACTCACATATCCTCATGTTTACCAAAACTCCATGTTATGATAAATTTAGTGATTTGGTGTGTGATTATCAATTTGATTAATGATTTAGTGATTCTATTTACAAGTATTGATGTTGAGATCCTAATAGTATCACTCTTTTGTGAGTATGGTATTATGAACTACTCAGTCTAGTATTACATACTATTAGGTTATTTCCTAGTACCATCCTCACAAAAGAGTAATACTATTAGGTTATTTCATAATATTTCCTTGAATTACTAATCTTCATAGTGTGAAACACTTAAACAATATAAATATCACTTATACATCATCATTATTATTATTCTTAAGATATATTACAAAGATATAGACCTAATATCAACTTACATTTAAGTAGTATCAACATTAGCACTATAAAGTGCTAGTGTACTATTGATAGTGGTACTAGTGTTCATTCTAATTGCATTACTAATCTTCATAGTGTGTAACACTTAAACAATATAAATATCACTTATAAATCATCAATATTATTATTCTTAAGATATATTACAAAGATATAGACTTAATATCAACTTACATTTAAGTAGTATCAACATTAGTACTATAAAGTGCTAGTGTACTATTGATAGTGGTACTAGTGTTCATTCTAATTGAATTACTAATCTTCATAGTGTGAAACACTTAAACAATATAAATATCACTTATACATCATCATCATCATTATTATTCTTTAGATATATTACAAAGATATTGACATAATATCGACTTACATTTAAGTAGTATCAACATTAGTACTATAAAGTGCTAGTGAACTATTGATAGTGGTATTAGTGTTCATTCTAATGAAATTACTAATATTTTTAGTGTGAAATACTTAAACACTATAAATATCACTTATAAATTATCATTATTATTATTCTTAAGATATATTACAAAGATATAGAACTAATTTAAACTTACATTTAAGTAGTATCAATATTAGTACTATAAAGTGCTAGTGAACTATTGATAGTGGTACTAGTGTTCATTCTAATTGAATTACTAATATTCATAGTGTGAAATACTTAAACACTATAAATATCAATTATAAATCATCATTATTATAATTATGATAAGTACCTAAATATGATATATTATATGATATATTCAAAATTTATTTCGTATAAATTATATGATATATTTTATTATTTATTAATGTCGAAGGAATATATTCAAATTTGAAAAAAGCCCGAAATATGATACTATGAAAAAAGACCGAAATTTATGATAAGTACCTAAATATGATATATTCGAAATTTATTTTGCATTAAATTATATGATATATTTTATTATTTATTGATATCGAGGGAATATATTATTTATTTCATATAAATTATATTGATATAATTTATTATTTATTGATTAGAGGGGGTTCAAATCTAAAAATTAGAGGCGGTTCAAATTTTTATTATTTATTATATGATACAATGCTTTCTACGTATCTTTCTAATTTTCTCATAATTTTATATTTTTTAAAATATAATATAAATAAATGTACTTCTTTATCCATCTTCTTTTTAATTTACAAACTTTTCCATCTATTCCATCACTCCATATTTCTAAATATTTTTGTTTTCCATAGTTAAAAAAATCTTTTTGATAGTTAAAAAAAATACTAACCACCATCCATAAGTCTCGGCCAACTAAATTCCGCCCATTACTCATTTATTTAAAAAATAAAATAAAATTTCAAATTAATTTCAAATTAAATCTTTTTTTTTTCAAAAATGAAAATTTTCAAAATTAAATCATTTATTTTCAATAAAAATTTAATCAACATATTCGTACGAATTAATTTCCAAAATAATTTTTTGTTTTCACATTAAATCATTTATTTTCAAAAATAAAAAAATTTTAAAAAAAAGAACAAATTCGCAGGAATTAACCAATTTTATAAAATACTTACGAAAATAAAATGTTTACTCACATCCAAATTCAAACACCAATTACCTATAAAAAAGACCATAAATCTAGACCAAATAAATTTCACTCATTACTTATTTTAAAATTTAAATTATATATATTAAAAAAATCATTTATTTTCATAAATTAAAAAATAATTTCTAATTTAATAATTATTTTTTTTAAAAAAGTTAGTCAACATGTTCTTGTTAGTATCAATTTAATGTTATTTAAAGTTTTAATGTCATCTTACCAATTATTATATTACACAAATTCCATACTCAAAATCAATTTATAATTGCATTACAAGCTTAATATATATATATATATATATATATATATATAGTTATGCTTTACTATTTTTAATTACTAAATAATTATTAAATACTTAATACATTTTTTAGAATAATCATATTTAAAATTTAAAAAAATTTACATTAAGTATTTTTTAATACAATTATATTATCTTCAATATTTTATAAAAAAATTTAATTTAAAATTAAAATATAGTATTTTTTAATCCCGCATATCTGCGGGGTTATGTAGTAGTATGAATATATTTCTTTAACTAACAGTTATTCATAATTTCAAGCCTAAAATATCTCAATTTTGCTTTTTGAGTACTAAGTCAAATTCTAAACCCACGTTGATCACTTGATAATTCTATGCTAATAAAATATACACTAATTTTCTACTAAATAACTAGCACAACTAAAATTTATTGTATTGTATAAATATTATGTATATAAATATTAAAATGTATTGTACTGTATGTATGTATATATATTATATAAATATTATAATTATATATAGATAATTTTATATAATTAATCGGCAATCAACATATATTATATGTATAAATATTAAAATATGAGATTATTACTTCCTAGGACCCCATTAAGAGATGAAACCACATCCCAAGCTTACAACTGTTTCAAAATCTCAACTAGGGACTTTGTGCTTATAAGTTACCCCTTCATTAATCCATAATATCTGGAATGCCAGTGCAGTTCGTCATTCTTTTGTCCGAGCTGGCACAAACTGTCTTCATAGCTGAAACCATACCTCATCCCTCTAAAATGATAGTTGTGCATAATAGTGTAATCATCACACTAGGTTGAATCATTGGTGCGAAATCGCCTTGCATCCCTAATATTCAAATTTCAAAATTTGAACTGGATATTTTATAATAATCTCGGCCAGGCTTTTGTCTACAGGGGGCATTTTCCAGTTCGTTTTCTTCTTCCATTTTTTGATGGATTTCATTTTAACAGTTTCCTTTAATTCCGAATGCAGAGCCTTGAAGATAAACCATGCCACACAATTCGGCGATCTTGTAAAAGAGATATTTGGTATGTGGTCTGATCTTGATAAAGGTATGTTGAAACTTAGATATGCCGTTGGTTCCATGAGTAATTGTGTATTGGAAAACGATGGTGATATTGAGAATATGCTTTCTATATGCAATGCCATGTCTCAGAGAATAGTTTCCATTTCTGTATTGCAAAATTTCAAGTCTTCCCCTGCTTTTAACCCACTCATTCCTTTAAATGATATGAATTCTGTTATGGATGAGTGTGGAAATCTAGATAGTTTACGTGTGAGGAGCTTAACTGTGCCTAATGATACCAGCTTAAATAATAGTGCTACTAGCAGATTAGGTGTTAGGTCTAACGATTTCAAACAAAGTGCCTTGCCTTTCAAAGTTACTAAGAAAACCAAAAGTGTAGGCCCCTCATCAGACTTCATTGTTGAAGCTGTAATACCCTCGTACGATTTATGTCCCCACACAGAGAAAACAACGCTCCTATCCGATGGATGGGATGAATTATTTGATAAAGGTGTAGGTTCTATTTTTAAAACTGGTGCACAGGGTTTTAGGATTGCCCTTATAAAGTATGCCACAATGCTTGGGTTTAGATACAGGGTTGTGAAGAACCGACCTGAATACATACATGTTCAGTGTGCTGCTAATGTTACATATGGCTGTGGTTGGTATATTAAAGTTAGATGTTTGAAGACATGTATGTGGTTTGAGATATACAAAGGTCATTTTTATCATACATGCATTGGTAAGGATGTGGTGTCCTCTAAAAATCGTCTAGGTCCTAAGGTTATTGGTAACCTGTTAAGAAATGAGTTTCTTGAAAATCACGATATAAATGGGAGTAGAATTGTTGGGATCATGAAGAGTAACTATGGAATAGACATACCTTATTACAAAGCATGGCGCTCTGCTGAGGAGGTAAATGACAATTTGTTTGGTTCATATAATCAATCATATGATGACCTTCGGTGGTATTCATTGGCTGTTGTTCGGTCTAACCCTGGTATGATGTTAACTCTTACATAGTGCACATTATATTTTATAAATTTTTGTTCATATATCTTGCTGTTTGTCTATGATCAGGCAGTGTATTTGACCTCAACATTGATCCTATTACACACTGTTTCAAACGTGTATTCGTTGCATTTAGAGCATGCCTCGATGGTTTCAAGTCTTGTAGGCCGATGCTATTTCTTGATGGAACATTTATGCACGGACGTGTGAAGGGTACATTACTTACTGCGACCACCAAGGACAGAGATAACGGTATTTTTTAATGGAACCCTACCATGCTCTTTATTTCTCTTTGAAGAATATATGCCAACATTTACTCTTGTTAACCCATTTTCTTACCTCTCTTACTCAGGTCTTTTCCCCGTAGCATTTGCAGTTGTATCTGCCGAGAACACGTGTAACTGGTCATGGATTTTGACTAAAATAAGTGGTCACTGTAACCACCATAAGGAAATATTTTACATCTCTGATCGTAATTGTGGATTAATGTCTGCTTTTGCACAAGTGTTTTCCAAGCCGAATCATTTTTTTTGCCTCTTTCATCTCCTATCCAATTTGAGAGGTAGATTTGGTGGTGGTTTTCGTAAGATCACAAAATACAAGCTTGCTGAGGTGTTCAGGGAGTGTGCGTATGCTCCAACCACAGCTATTTTTGAGGAGAAACTTCAAATTTTCAAGAAAATTGGCGGGCGTGCTGCCGAAGATTGGCTTGAGCAGCTGCCATTTGATAAATGGGTTGTTTCTCATTCACCCCAAATTGTTAGATATGGTGAGATGACGTCTGATGCAGCCGAGTCTCTTAATAGTTGGTTGAAAGATGCTCGAGGTCTTCCCATCACCCAAATGATTGACCATATTCGCCAAGGTATATTTTCCCTTACTAACATTTTGTTTTTATGCCCCATACAAATTGTCAATTCATTTTTGTGACTAATTAAAGCCCTTGGTGGTTGTATATTTTTATGGCATTTTGTGTTTGTAGAAATTAGTAGATGGCAGCTGGAAAGGAAGAATATGAGCTCAAAGTGGGAAACTGTACTATGCCCAAGAAAACATGCTCTCTGGGTTCATGTTTATTATCTGTCTCGGTCATGGAATGTGTGCCAGCGTGGGGATGGAAAATTTGAAGTCAAGAGTTCGCCTTCAGTGGTACTCGATGTTGATCAATGAGTGTGCTCTTGTTCACAATGGCAAATAACTGGGTTCCCATGCTCTCATGCTGCTGCTGCAATAAATCACCATGGTTTAACACTTGATCAATACGTTGATGCATGTTTTCTGACATCATCGTACCAAACATGTTACAGTTTTAGTATCCAACCCATCCTCCTAAATGAAGATACGAGCTGCAAGGTATGCTACACGGCGACACTGTGTTTCCCCCTGTTCTCAAGAACCTACCCGATCGCCCGAAGAAAGCTCGTATCAGGTCTTTTGGTGAGTTTACAAAGTGCTGAAACAAACAGAATTCAGGGGCATACGTAATCTGTGATATAATCATGCTATGTTTATGGTGGATACATTTATGCATATTCTCTTCAGCAGAGGACTTTTCTTCGGGCGAATAATATTTTGTTGCAATGAAAAGACCACCTTTGTGTTTGTTATGAATTTGTGATCTAGCTTGACCATTTAATATCCTGAGTAATATACAATTAGTTGTGGTTATTATTCACTTATATGTTTTCAGTGTGTATTACTTTTGACTAGAAATGGTCTAGCGTTACTTGCTACTCAGGAGATGTTATACCTTCTTACAAATTGGTAAACAGGTTGCCTATAAACGTAAAACTTCTGAACACCTTAGTAAATAAAGGTAAAAATTTCTGCATATATTTAACCTTCAATAAAAAGGTTACATCCTCATATCCTTCACCATCTCAGTGATCAACATCCACAACACAAACGTGATTACATTTGCTAAAATCAGCATCCTCAATGGGATTACATACGATGTCCCACCGGTAGGTGCACGATTTTCTGCATGTCTACAGCAATCAGCTGCTATCGATGAATCCTCGACCTCCATGCCACACGGGACACACCAATGTGAAAATCCGTGCTCGTCGTAGTTATGATACAGCCGCCCTGGATTATCCACACTTTCGCTGATACGTATTGTTGTCCGTCTACCACATCTTTGGCATGTCGACCTTTTGTACCTTGTGTATGATCTGTAGCTCATTTTCTGGTTCGTGGATGAAATAACCTCCTGTAACAAATTGTTATGTGTCTCTCTATTTTTGAAACACTCACTTTCTCATTTCATCATACACACCAGCATATATATAGCTGAGAAGTGCTTGATTTTGTGCCGTTTGTGGATGGATTGCAACGGTAATATTTCAGTCAGGATTCTCAACGGTCATGATATGGTTAGTATGGTTGTTACTTGATTGTTTTATTAGTACATATTTAGATGATTTTTCATCATGGTACGTAATTGAACCATATATGGGCATACATACCATTACACCGATGCTCCTAGTCTAAGCATCGTCTTACACCAGCCCTCCTACACTGTGAAATCAGAAAAAGTCTCACTCTTTGGCATGTGGCATTTAATGTTGTCTGACAAGAGCCCATATTGTTGTATGAAGTAGGAGTAAATTGTTTAGATTTAGATCATATTGTCTTCTAGTGGCCGAGGCTTAAAACGACTAAATATTCTTAGTATTGGGCAATTACTTATGTTACCTCACAATTTTTAAATCGTGCTTTACGGAGATACAAAAATTAATAAACCCACCCGGTGTGGCATGGAAAAAATGCCAATGATGAACAAGGATAGTAAAAATGCCAAATTTTTCTTAAAAAAACATGCCAATGATGTCCTGTTTTTAGTTAGAACAATTCACACAATGATAAAAATGCACACATTATTTTATATCTTATAAGGGGAATAATCATGCCTATCATCAAAAGACAGCAAATGATGAACAAGGATAGTAATAATGCCAAACGGATTTTTTATTTAAAACATTTCACACCATAGTAAAAAATGCACATAGACATTATTTTAAGGCCTGGGTTGGATTATACCTTAACAGGGTATAATAATGCCTATTTTCATACTATGTATAATCTCTTTCATAAGCGATATACATATATTGATTTAATTTAAAGGATTGGTATTTATTGTAGATTTATTGGGCTTTTATTGTAGATTATTGACTTAATTTTAATCATTGATTATTGATTTAATTTTAATTTTAAAAGGTTACTTCCATGTTTTTAATTTTTAATTTTAATTTTTAATATCTTTAATACTAATTGGGCATTTATATCCATTAGATTAAATAATTCGAAAACCCTTTCAATATTGCCAAAAAGGTTATCATGGCTTTAAGCCTTGCATTTAATGCAATACATCATTACCCCTCGTAAGATACACCCAAAGTTGTATATAGGTAAATGTCTATATTATAGAGTATTAGGGTTAATATAGTTTTTGAGGCAAACTCCCCCACCTCTCATCAGATTGATTCCACGTGTACTAAAGGAACTCATCTCTCTCACATCTTTACTAAACATTGTATACTTAAAAAAAAAAAGAATCATCACCTTTTCCCGCTTATTTCTCTAAATGCGTTTACACACGTCTAATCACATATCTATCCTCCCATTACTTATGGACGCGCTCACCATTGTTTGGCTCACTCCTTTCATCTCTTACCTTTCATCCTTTAGAGTCAGAATGTCTGATCCAAAATCATCTTCCCCCTCGATGAACAAGCGGGTTCACATACCTCCATCTCCAAATCTCGGTGGTACCGTCTTTCCCGATGAAATCATGGAGGAGATCATCTCTCGTGTGCCCGCTGAGAATCTCATGGAGATACTGAATGTTAGTCAATCATGGTTTGCAATAATCTCCGATCGTTATTTCACTAGAGTCAAGCATCTTTCCGCGATGAAGGCGCAGAACTGGGTTGGGTTCATTCTCCAGTCGCAGATGGGCTTCTACCCACTTGGGTATGAGCCGAATGTCCCAACAGAACAAGGAAACCGAAGGTCTATAATGGATGGTGATCCCATGTGGTACACCCCGGCCAGTTGCAACGGGTTCATTCTGAACTGCACATTTGATGATCATTTCTTCATTGGAAACCCCACTTTGAACGAGTATTGGGAGTTTTCTTCATTGGAAACCCCACTTCGAAAGAGTATTGGGAGTTCGACGTTTTCTTCTGCATTTTACGGCCTTGGTTGTGTCCCTGGCACCGATGAATACAAGATTCTCCGGATTGTGATCTTCAACACACTCGCTTATAAGACGGAAGTCCAGTGCTACTCCACCCACACTCGGGAATGGAAACACTTGGGTGAGTTTCCATACGAATACCCGGTCTGGTCTCCAGGTGTTTTCATCGGTGGTTGTATTAACTGGAAAATCTCCACCATGGTGAGGATTGAAAGCATCGCAACTTTCTGTTGCAGATCGGAAACCTGGAGACTCATAAATCTTCCTCCGGGTAGGCAAAGAATTGCTGCTTACGGGGAGGTCTGTTGCCTCGATGATGATAAACTGGCTATCTACTCAAGCATCAGTTACTCTTTTGAAGATTGTGAACTGTGGACCCTCGAGGACTATTCCGACGACACATCATGGAGAAGGCTAGTATTTGCACCCGGTTACCCAGTTGATGAGGATGAGTTCCTCATCGCCGTTCAACCACTTTGCTTGCTTCGCCCAAATCGGAGGAGGTTACTTGCCCGCCTGGAGCCGTCAGGTCGCATGGTGGAGTATGATTTGATAGACAAGGTTTACATACCCGTCAATGGACCCCTTTGGTACCAAAATTGCTGCAGTGTTTTCCTTTTCACCCAGAGTATCGCCCGCATTATGTAGCATCCATCTTTTAATCTTATCTTTCATTTCGTCCTATGAACAATCTTGCCTTTCCGCATGTTTTGTATGGATGCATATATAGCACGTATTAAATATTAGTGTAATAGTTTTCTTATATTTTTGTTTATTATGTAATACGTTCACGTATTACAACGTAAATAATATATTTTAGGGTTTGTAACTTCTAGGGGGTCCACTATCATGTCGTGGATTCCTTTTGTGTACTTAATCATATTATTAATAGTTGGTGTGTATTTTCCATTTTGGTTGGATCTTATCTGTGTCATATGCTGTTGCAAATCATTTCTGCACCATTTTGGTTGATATTCTCTGCTCGTCATAGCAGTTATGAGGATTCCCATGCCAGGTATGAGAATCCTGCTGCATTAATTTTTAAGAAACACCCACATATAATAAAGGCCCCTTTCGTCATTTATGTGTCATTCTCCAACCCAGTTTCCAGAAGCTAAAGTTATTAACCAATGTGTATTTATATGTCTTTATATTTATTGTTGTACAAGTTGCATTTATTATCTGTGGGTAGTTTTTCTTTATTTTTGGAATTTATTATTAGCTAAATTTCCTTATTCCCCCAAGTTTTCTTTCTACCCTTTGGTGAATTGCCCTAGGTATAAAGGTTAGAGTATAATGCCGATGAATCAGTCCTACACCTATATGAAAGCACACATATGTAACTTAGTGATTATCCGTTTAATGACTATATTTAATTTAGATTAATGCCCCGTCTCAAGATCTATGCGGGCGTTTGGGTGAACGTATGCTTTTTATATCTATATAATATACATAACCTTTTTATTTGGCTTATACCATATCAGGGGAATAATCATGCCTTTAATGCATGTTTTTAATACTACACAACCTATTTATTTGGCTTATACCTTTACAATATTACATTGAAATGCTCAAACCTTTATATAGATTCAAGCCCTGTACGTATAAAATTACCCAATACTCGGTGTCCATATACGTCAAACGTATTATTCTGGAATACATACGAATACTGGACCCCTTGGACTTATACTCACTCTTTGGCATGTGGCATTTATATGTCTTAACACGCTTTGACGACGAGATATAAAAATGCACGACCGTGGTCTTTATAGAAATGCTAATTTATTTTGTAACTGCGAATGATGATTTTTGAAAATTTATTCGGTCTTATTATGGGTCATCGGTAGTGTCAATATAAGAAGCTTTATTCTGTTTCAAACGGGTCCATTGTTGGTCTCATCGAGGGAGTCAATAGGTAAATTATTTAAGAGTAGTATTTGCTACAAGTAAACTATAGCTGGTCCAAGAAAAAGTTTCATTTAGATTCCATTTAAGAGTCAACAGGTGAGGAGATAGCAGCATTTCAATGAGTGAGTAGTATCAGAAAATATATATGAAATTGGGTTTCAATTTCATAAATTTCTGAATTGTAAAAGGTTGCACCTTATTGATTAGCCTAAAGCAAACAACATCATTGGAATAGTATACTAATAGATTCAATCTTGCAAATAAAAAAATCATCTCTTTAAAGGGAAAGGAAATTAGCAGTGATACGCAGTACGCTTCTATACATACCAGGGAGTGTATAGAAGACTTTAAAGTACACACAAAAAATTGCGGTACATAAGATTGAGTTGCGGTGCAGTATAATATCACATGTACACAAAACACACGTTTCATTTATATGCCATTTAAGAGTCAATAGGTGAGGAGATAGCAGCATTTCAAAGAGTGAGTAGTATCAGAAAAAATATAAAAGATTGGGTTTCAATTTCATAAATTTCTGAATTGTAAGAGGTTGCACCACAACTCATTAGCCTAAAGCAAACAACATCATTGGAATCGTATACTAATAGATTCAATCTTGCAAATAAAAAAGAATAATTGAAGGAAACAACATCATACTAATCATCTGGAATTTTCCAAAATGATTAAAATAAAAAAATCATCTCTTTAAAGGGAAAGGAAATTAGCAGTGATACGCAGTACACTTCTATACATACCAGTACGCATTCACACTTTAAAGTACACAAAAAAAACTACGGTACATAAAATTGAGTTGCGGTGCATTATAAGATCACAGGTACACAAAACACCCGTACTTCATGTCCAAAAATACCTAGTTATCATGTCCATAGTACACACCTGTGCATACTACATTTTTCATCATCATTACCAGAGTACATAACATTTTACACACAAACTTTTATAAAGTACTCGCAACCCCTAGTAGTGTTGTTTGTTTCAGAACTACAAAGTTCATCATTCCTCCCCAAGTTCATGTTATTAACTTACGCTGCATTAAGTTTAGCATTTACTGGGTCCATGAACCATTCAACCATGTGTGCCCTATATTCACCGGAATTTTTTTTTTAGTTTTTTTTTTGTGACGTTCCTCTGGATCATCTCTGACTCCATATTAAAGCAAACAACTACCCCACAGTCAACAGAATCTGCTTCCTGCTGCAAACATGGAACGACGTACGGCAACGGGTTGCTTGTGCATATCATATTGTGCTTGCCAGGTGACTGTTGGTGAACGATTTTCAACCGTGGCATCACGTAGTAAACCTACACACATGTATATCAAGTGTCATATTATCTAGTTTCAAATGTAATCCATGTACGCACAGCCATAAACTCCGTATGAAAATATGCGTACCACAATTTTTGATCTCTCAAGATGAACATCTTTTGCATATCTTGATCTTGGGCTCATTGAATTGTAGAAAGACCACTGACACGTGTTCTTATCCATCTTCAGCATTGTCCAATGGTCCCCCGTGTAATTATGTGCTTCCTGGTAATCCCGAGTAAGTAATGGGAAGAGCAAGATATCAGTCATGCCAACCGTCTCTAGTCGCTTATCAACAAGTGTGACCAAACTTCGATTCCTTCCATTTTTGTTTGCAACAATTAATTCCTATATCGTTTACACAATGTTAAGTTATCACGTAAGTCAGATTACAACAGCCATGCTCAATATCCGTATTCTAAGTTAAATGGATCACACTGTTAAGTCATCCTTAATGAATCCTGACTACATTACACATTACCTACATATCGAAATATATAACAAATGCATTTAGGTAATATAACAAAATTTACCCAGCAAGATGAGGAAAAGATGATAACACGTCCATTTGTCTGCAACTCTTCGCACTTTTCTTGTAGCAGTGCCCCCCATGAATCGACAACCTGCTTTAAAGGCTTAGTTTAAATATGCATACTATAAAACAACGCACTGAATGACCAAGTCCATGGCTACATACCCTAGTTGACAACCTCTCATGATGTAGGATTGCTATGATGTCTCTTAGATATACAATTGCCATTCCTCTACGCGTGCTCCATGCTACATAGCTGCACGTTACAACCAAATCTAAATAAAAATTGATGTTGTCAATGCATATAAACACACCAAAATAAACATAAGAAGCTACATTACTTACTCTTCTCCTTTCTCCTTCCAACATTTTTCTATTACAGACCTAATCTCTCTAACTGTTTTCTGTACTCCGATACAGGATATTTCCCAACGCATCCTTTTATGCCTTAAACGTCCCTCATGCACTGCAACCATCTCTCCAGTGTTCATCTGTGGTGATACCTCCTTTTCCTTCCTATCATCACCTCTAGTTCTTGCTTTCACACTTCTTGTTATTGTACTTGGATCATATACCCTTTTCACTCTCCGTTTCTTAGCCTATGGGGACTGATTTTTTTCGCTACTTTCACCTCCGCGATCCACAATCTCATACGTCTTAATTGTGTCTGCTAGTGATTCATTCTCAACTTCCAACTTTTCCTTTGCTTTTTTTGTAATTGACAGCTCACATAGCGTGTCCAGCTCCTTGATTGTCCATTCATCCTCCATAACTTGTGTAGTAGTTGGATTTGTTATTGCATTCAACTGCCTAACTCTTTCGTTTAACTCAGCTTTGACCTGGCCCATCTCTTGCCTTAGCTGGAAGATCACTTCATCTCTCTCTTTTACCTCGTCTTCCAACTGCTTGCTCATTGTGGTTATGAACGTTGTCTTCTCTTGCACAACACTCTTCATTTTTTATAGCTCATCTTCCAATTTCCTTATACCCCTCTCTAGCTCTTCCTCATGTCCACCCATTGCTTTATTAGATATCTGTCGGTTTAGAGCATCTATCCGTCCATCCTCAGAAATCAAGGATCTCAAATGTGCCACCTTGTCAGCAAGATGACCATTACGTGTGCCAAACGGGACACACCAATGTAATTGATCAAGTTTTTCAATGTCAAGCCTGTCATCAGCGGTGTGTTTCTCAATACCACCCATCAATCCATCTACACTGCTGTCCAAACCACCCATCACCCCTATTTTCTTGCTACCCACATTTGCCTTTTCTCCCAGTTTGCTTGTCCCTCCTCTAGTTGGTATATTTGCCTCCACTGTCTTTGAACTACCTGGCTCGCTGTCCATCATGCTTCCAAAGATTGATTTTTGAACACGCTTAACACTGAAATCCCCTGCCCCAAATTCTGCTTCGTGTCTAAATTCTCCAGATTTGTGTGTACCCTGATCCTTTCCTACACTTGGTGTAACATTTACTGCATCTGTTCTTGCACAGATTCCTACACTTGGAGATCTGGTCCCTATAGGTATTGTTGAATACACACAATACTCAGAATCTGTTTCCCCCCCACCACCAGAATTGTCAGGGTCCTCTGATGACTCTTCTGAACCAATTGATGCCCGACCTTCAGAAACAGTACCATTTTCAGCCGCATTCCATAGATTGTATAAGTTTCTCATCAACTCCTTCTCACATGCCGTTGGATTCAGAACCAACCTGTGAATCTACAAATATGATTCACGTGAAGCAATGAACAGTCAACATACTGATTTGAAAATTAATTATATTTACAATCATTTTTTCTATAAATATTCCTTACATCTTGTGCTTCCAGCCTGCTTAGGTGGATTTTAGTGAGCACTTTACTTAACGCAGACAAATCCCATTTCAAGATCCGTGGGAATACACCCGTACACCTTGGCTCAACCAAATTTGTGTGCTCGCATATCCAGAACTATATGATGCAAATGAGTTAAAATTACAATCACAAGTAAAATGCGATATTAACAAAATCAATATTCTGACTAATTGGATACATGACCAGACTTACAGGTAGGAGTATAGCACATCCTCCGATCCTGAAGGTGGTGCTCCCTGATAGTTGTTCAAGTAGTATTGAAATAATAACCGCATTCCAATCATATTTTCTTATCTCATCTATTTTTTCTAGATAGATTGTGTAATTCTAGGCCACAGAAGTATTCCTTCCGGGTAAAAGCACCGCACACATCAAATAACAGTGAAGCAGCCTCGCCACATCCCCGTTGCGCTTCCAATCATTCAACTCCATCACAGCCTGCATCTTTTCATAAACACCCCTTTTTGACAGTAGGTATCCACCTTTTTTACGCCTTAGTTCATGCTCAAAGCACCTATCTACCCAACTTGGTGTAAGATAATTAGTCAATTTTAGTGGTATTGGTAATGTTCCACACATAACTCAAAAAATGAGGGACACATCTCTAGTCGTTACATCCAACGTCTCTCCTCCTAGTACGAATTTCTTTGAGGGTTGGTCAAACATAGTCATAATGTGCTTAACATCTTCTTCGTACTTATGCCACATTATCTTATAGGTTTCATAATCCACATTCATGATTGAATCAAACAGAAACCAAAAGGGTGTCTTCTTTATTTCTGCAATTTGTCCTTCATTAAAATTTAGAGCCTGTAATTCCTTCATCGCTGTTTCAAGATTGCTCCTGAAATAATTTTTACCGTCATCTGCTGCTTTTCTGCCTGACATCCATAGCATAAATTAAGTCATAATCATAAAATTAAGGCCTTTATAACATATCGAGACTAAAAGTAATAACATATACCGAAAGGATTCCTCGGCGCACCCTCGGTGTCACTTGAATTCGTAGTAGATTCATACAATATGTCCTCGAGTACCCCCCTTGATGTACCAGGCATATCCTCTATTAATTTTTTAAAACATGCATTAGTCAAACACTATAGTATATAAGTAGAAGAAACAATTTGTCCATGATCCAATGTCTTGTTACGCTATTCCAACATTCTTAAATACCAATATCAATATAAATACCCAAGAATTAAATACTTGCAACACGCGCATCTACTCTAGAACGCTTCTTGTGTCCAATATTTCTTCCCCTACGCGGCGACGGTGTTTGTTTCACTGCATAACATACACAATTCAAAATTTGAACTCCTAACAACTATTAGTCATTTACCTGTTATTACTTAACTACTACTTAAGTTGCATATTTCAAAATATCAAAATCTGCAATTCTTGTAACTACGATTACTTAACTGCTATTTTATCTTGCATATTGTTCATACTAAGCAGACTCATTTTGAAGGCGTACCAACAACAACTAATCCATCAATAACATAGTACACATAGTTAAATTAACAATCCTAACAAATAACAGAGTCGTATTATGGTTCCAGACTCATGACCCTCAAATTACAGCAGAAAGTATACATATATACGTACAAGTACACAATTACTCACGACGGTACACATCATTCTAGGTCCCCTGCAATCATATTCCCCCCCCCCAAGCACACATACCTCCATGTCTCCGTCTTTCTCTTTGACCTGCGTCTGCTGCAGACCTCCCCCTGTTCGCGCGCCGGTATCTAACCTTGGCATTGCAATCTTCTTAAACCCTAGACAACCAAAATTTTGGTACTCAAATTTATAGAAACCAGTTCAAAAATCCTAGACAACCAAAAATCCGTCCATACGACGGAGAATATGCATATTTAAAATGCATATTTAAATCGATAATATCATACCTTTTTGGCTTGTAAATCAATCTCGTTGCGTTCTTCTTCTTCGTCGTCACGCCTGAAACTGAAACTAGAATTTAATTTCCAATTTTTTTTGTTTGTAACAAGGGCTTCTCTATAGGTTTTGTTCTTTATGTCAAATCATACTCGAAATAAAGTAGCTATTATCTACAGTGCCTCTGCAAATTCAGTCTGGCATATGTAACCTATAATACCTTTTACAACTTTTCTTTACGTGTTATCCTATCCATAATTACTGCAACTGGCATAGGATAAAAAGACTACATTTGCCCCTATATGATATGTGTAATTCATAGGTGTCCTTATGTGTATATTCTCTACTTAAAAGGGCTCCACATGTAAGTGACCCTTAAAATATATATATGGAGGAAGAAAAGAAATGACGATGAAAATGGAGGAAGAAAAGAAAGAAGAAAGGAAGACGAAAATGGATGAAGAAAATAGAAAAGTTGGAGTGAAAATAGGAACTGGTTTAGTTTTGGGAAATATCAAATGAAGAGAGAGAAAAAATTATTAAATGGAGAAAGAAAGTCAACATTTGAATTTGAATTTGAAATCAAATGAAAAATTTGGGCGAAAATTCTCATTTGACATAAGAGGTATATTGGACATTCAGCTTTGAGCAAAACTTCATTATTACATAAATGCCACATTATGGACGTCCACATTGTGGACAAATAGCACCACCCTTTTACTATTATTTATAAAAATTTATATTATTGTTCATAGGAATGATACTATTTCTTGTGAAAATTAATATTGCTGTTTACAAGTTATAGTTGCTTCTCTTTTCACATATACCAAAATATTCAGCTGTCAAAAAGATTTATTATATTTTAATGTGCGAAACAACTATTTACTCTTTCCAAAATTTTGCATTTTTTCGGATCCATTTAATTCTGGCAGAGGCTGAAAGCCTGATAGGCCCATACATAATAGCTATTTATGGTCCACATGTTTATGTGTGTGAGTATTTGCAAATAGTGGCTAATTCGTACACACAAGCACACGCACTATTACGAGTTTATTGAAGGTGACCATTAATATATTACTCCAACCGTTTAATTATATGTTTCGTTTAAAAAAAAATTATAAAAATATAATGTTCATTAATATATGATGGAATATAAAGTAGACTTTTTGTGCGAAGTGATGGAGAGTTTGAAAAAGTAGGGGCAGTTGTTTAATATTTATTAATATATAAAGTATTTGATTTGGTTTAAAATGAAAATAGAAATTTACTTTGGGGTATGTAAAAAAGAAAAGTATGAAATTTATATTGTAATAGAAAGAGTATTATATACTTCCTCCGTTCCGTAGGAATTTGCACCCTACGGGATGATACATTTTTTAAGGACAATTTGTTTAATCTATAAAATAGTGGCATGCATATGAGCAAATATGTGTATATGTTTGTGAATGTACACGTGAAATTAATGATTCTTTTTTTAGTAGTGTGCAAATTTGTGTGGGAAGTCAAAATAAGGAAAATGTGCAAATTCTTGTGGGACAAAGACAATATTACATTACAAGTCATTTGATATAAATTGACATAATTGTCTGTAATATTCCTTCCGTCTTACAAGAACTTGCGAGTCTCATAACGTGCAAGTGGGAAGAGATGCAAAGATTAAAAAATAGAATAATATAGGAAATGTATTATTTTGATAGATAATTTGATAAAATTGTACATATAAAATAAAAAAATAAGTTGGATTGAATGTAATGTGGGCTCAAGACTGACAAAGTAATTATATTATGTGTAAATATATAAATATTGTGAGAGTGAAATTTATATAAAAGATTTTTAATTTTGAATTTACAAGTTGTTATAGGCTGTTTCGAAAAGAAAGTTTTGTAAATTTTTATGGGATAATGGAATGGTAGTTAGAGTGAATTTGTTTTATAGGTATTAATCCTATTAGAGTGGTTTGGTCCAAGTTAAAAAGAAAAAAAAAAGGGAACTAAGCCCTACAATTAGTTGGTTTGTTAGATCTAAAGGTGGCAACATTGACAAAGTACTGTACTTGACCATTGTAATATTACTAATGTTAGTGAGGTAATTAATGTAACTTGATTAGCTTTGACAAAATCATCCCTAAATAATTTAGGGCGGTTGGATAAAATTAAAAGACTCGAGAATTTTGCGAGATTGTCTCCCATTAAACGAATAAATTTCATCGCGTGTTTGAATAGTAAATGATAAAAAATAATATTAAAATCATATGGAATATGGATCCTTTTCAACAATATTAAATAATAGTAAAATAATATGGATCCTTTTCAACAGCATCAACAGAACCGAACACCACCAAAATCATATGGAATAATTCATAAAAATCAAGGAATAATTGCAAATCTGCATCTAAAATTTCCTCAACATCAGTTACAGATTATCAAAATAGAACACTACTCAATGGATCATAAACAAAAAACAAAAGCAAAACAATGCCCCAATCTTCCTTCCTGCTACACAAATGATGGGATATCGATCATAGCGATGTTGATAATATAGACTTGGCAACAAAAACTAGCAGCAGCATCGCGGGAAAGCTTGTTACGTGGTTCGTCAAGGAGGAAGCCCCAGAGATGCCGGAGTTAATTCCCGCTGGTCCACCAGCTGGCGGCAATCACTGGAGGAGGGCACAACGGACCCGGGGAATGAATTTGCTATCACCATTCTTGTTAAAGTTTTTGGCGTCACACGTTGCTTAAGATTTGAGAGGTGGGGAAAAGACAATTACCTGTCAAATTTGTATCCGTGCAACAAAGACTCATCAAGAATGGTTTTCATAGATGTAGCAATACAACCAAATAAAGTTAAGATTTGACTTTGATAATAAACAAGCTTTTCACAAATTCCATTAAATAATTAGATCGAGTTCTAAGGCTATATGAGCTTCAAATCGAGCATGTGGAACGAATATATTGAATTACAGAAGCAAAATAAAAAAATCCAAGAAATATAACTACAAGTCATTGCTGCTAATGAGTATAAAGTCAGAAATCTTGTAAACTTCTTCCTTGTTTTCAACAATTGAGATTATTTCAACTCAGAGGTAAAATGTACAGAAGAAACCCAATGGCATAAAACAATTAATGTTCTTAAATCATCACCTAAACATCGCAAGTTCACATTCCACAATTTCTGAAACCACACAGAACAACAAATTGCAAAAATTCCAGCTAAAAATCAATAAATTTCGAAACGAAAAGGACAGAAAGATCCACCAATTCAAACACATTTTAACAGAGAAATGAGAAACGAATCCAGAAAAGTGTGTTTATATTACAACAGAAGAACACAATTGATAAAATAATTCTGCAACAAGATATCAAGAAACATACCTGAAAGATCCATTTGTTCATGATTATAACTGTGACATTGAAACCCCACCATTGAAGAATTGCCAGTATGGATCGAATTACACTCCAATCACACCAATCTAGTCTCCTCCATGATTTTTGTTACAACCCCAGATCAAATCCACACTGCGGAAACAGGGGAGTAAAATCCAAGAAAAGAGATCCACAGACAAGAAACGAAAAGCCCAGAAGAAACTCGATGGAAAAAACCTGTGAATTCCAACAATAATAATAATTTAATTTCAATTATTTAGCAACGGCGGTGGAAGGGATAGGCCGTGTTTAGCCTGTTCGACTGATTCCATAAGGTGGTGAGGAAAGGATATTTTAGTCAATAATCTTTTTTTATATATTTATTTAACATTAATTCAAAAGGTTAATAATATTATATAAATCAAAGTAAACAAAAAATAAGGATTACAAAACTACTTTTAACCTCTTATTTCATCTCATCTAATATTATCACATATAATCCTTATTTTTAAAGTAAACACACCTGTAAGCAAATGAATTTTGCTACCCAATTAAATAATGACACGTGTATAAAATAAATAAATATCAAATATATATTATTATTTTAATTTTGAGGATTTATCAAATCAATTCTCTAATTAAATAATAAATTGATATTTATTGTACACGGTACAAGTCGTTATTAAATTACGAGTCTCCCGGTACTCGTAAATGTCAATAAATGGCTGATTTGCCCTATTTATGAAGACGGCGGTAATCAATCAAGCTAAATATGGTTGATTCGTAAATCCTGCCAATCAAATCAGCATCAGCCAACCAGAGTGCGCCACGTGTCAGCGCAAGAATGGAAGGCTCTTCACTCTCCACCCTATAAATAGGGGTGAAGTTCATGCATTTTCATACAACGAAAAGCATAAAAGACGAACAAGCAAGCAGCAATCCTCTCGACGAGCAATCTGCGAGCTAAGAAGAAGATTCAAGCCATTCTTCGAAGATTCAAAGTGTTCTTCACCAAATCTGAAGACGTTCTTCGAAGTTCAAGCCGTTCTTCGTCAAATCCTTCAAGAAACGACGTTTGATCCAAGACAAAGGGCCTCCATCCTTCCGATCCGGCGTTTTTCTTGAAGAACAACTTGAAGATCATCAAGCGTTCTTCGCCATCTTCAACTGTTCTTCTTCAAATTCATCCAGAAACACAGTTTGATCCAGAATCAAGGAGTGAATCCCTCTGATCAGAAGTTTCTACCTTGAAGATCAACTTGAAGACTCTAAGTGTTCATCACCGCCTTCAAGTGTTCTTCGTCAAGTTCATCCACAAACGCACTCCGATTAGAGATCAAGGTCCAAGACCCCTCCGATCCAGTGTTCCAGCTCAAATCAAGACTTGAAGATTCGAAGGCCGTTCTTCATCAAATATGAAGCGTTCTTCATCAAATTCTTCAAAGACTTCGCTCGATCCAAATCAAGACAGTTTCATCCTTGGATAAGCGTTTCAAGTCAAAGTCCACGCCCAGTCAAGTCAAAGCCGACTTCAAAGCCAAGTCAAAGTCAAGACCAAAAGCTAAGTCAAGGTTGAAGGAGAATCAGAGGACCAAGTCAGAGAGAAGAACCCCAACATTCAAGAAAATTGTTGTATTTCAATTTCAAGTGTTAATAAAATTTTTTTATTACACAAGAATTGTTATCACAAATTTGGCACGCCCAGTGGGACATCGCTCTACCTTTCATCTCTCCTCTTCAAGACTTCAAAGCTTCAAGTCTACATCAACCATCTTCAACATGTCTTCAGCACGCAAGATCTATGTCCGAGTTACTCCATCCAAGGCAGCCGAAGCCAACGTGGTCACTCGAAGTGTGTCGAAGAAGTTGGAGTTTGAAGCCGCTTCGCAGACCAACTCTTCAGTTGGGAATCGATCACCCCGTGCTATGAAGGAAGATGAAGTTGATTCAGCAAGTTCAACTCCACGCTCCCAGTCAGACTCCTCATCAACTTCAGGAGCAGCTCCAGTGATGATGGCGGACACTTCAACCATTGAAGAGAAACTGTCAAGCCTGCTCAGAGCTGTTGAAGGCCTTGCCAATCGTGTCAAAGAACAAGACTCTACGATTGCTAAGCTGATTAGCAAAGTAGATGGTGTTGAGTCAAGTCACGCTCGTGGAAAACAAGTTGAAGACCGTGACGAAGTGGAGACTTCAAACAAATACCAAGCAGCTGAAACTGAACCCACTGCTAGGGAGCTGCCGATATCAGCTGATGGAGGGATACAAGTCGACCAACTCAAAGAACTCATCTTGGAGACAGTCAAGGGGAAGTTCGAAGACGACTCCAAATCAAGCCACAGCTATGCCAAGCCTTATACCGAAAGGATCAACAGCTTGAGAATGCCAGTCGGCTATCAACCTCCAAAATTCCAACAGTTCGATGGCAAAGGTAACCCGAAGCAGCATGTCGCTCACTTTGTCGAGACTTGCAACAATGCCGGGACATATGGCGATCACCTTGTGAAGCAGTTCGTCCGCTCCCTCAAAGGCAATGCCTTCGACTGGTACACAGATTTGGAAGCTAACTCCATCAACAGTTGGAACCAAATGGAGCACGAGTTCCTCAACCGCTTCTACAGCACAAGGAGGACCGTTAGCATGATCGAGCTGACGAACACACGTCAATGGAAGGATGAGCCTGTCATTGACTATATCAACCGTTGGAGGAATCTCAGCCTCAACTGCAAGGACAGACTATCTGAAGCGTCTGCAATCGAGATGTGCACCCAAGGGATGCGATGGGGTCTCCGATATATCTTGCAAGGGATCCAGCCAAGAACCTTCGAAGAATTGGCAACTCGAGCTCATGATATGGAGTTGAGCATGGCAGCAGCCGGATCAGATGGGCCACCAACTCATGAACAGCGAAGGTTTAGGGAAAAGCCGGAGGCTAAGAAAGGGGGCAGAACATTTGTCAAAGCATCACACAAAGAAGTCATGCAGACAAGCCCAAAGCCCGTCAAAACTCAAAGAAACAAAGAAGTCTGAGCTGATAAGGGGAAAACAGTTGATCTTGTTCCAGAAAGACAAAGGAAGCCGACCTTGAAAGAAATGCAGCAAAGACAATATCCATTCCTAGACACTGACGTCTCAGGAATTTTTGATGATTTGATGAAGGATAAGCTCATCGAACTCCCAAAAATGAAGCGGCCAGATGAAGCTGGACGTGTCAATGATCCCAAATACTGCAAGTACCACAGACTGGTGGGTCATCCAATCCATGATTGCTTTGTCTTCAAAGATAAAGTCATGCAGTTAGTCGAGCAAGGAAAGATTCTGCTTGATGAGGAAGCTGCTTCAAATTTCATCACTACTGAAAATGATGATTGTGATTATGTGACTTGTCACATGGTGGGCACAAGTGAAAACCGTCCACCCAAAGAAAATGTAACTGCTGATTGCGCTATGACGATGAGCTTCACAGACAAAGACTTATTGCTGGGCTCACAACCGCACAACCGTCCGCTGTTCGTGACTGGATACACGAGGGGACAAAAAGTTAACCGGATGTTGGTCGATGGTGGATCAGGAGTAAACCTCCTACCTTGGAGGATGATGAAGAAGTTGGGCATCACAGCCGATGAGATGGGCAAAAGTCGTTTGATGATTCAAGGATTCAACCAAGAGGGACAACGAGCTCTTGGCACGATGATGTTAGAACTATTGATTGATGAAATGGTTTCAACCGTCCTCTTCCATGTTATTGATGCAAGGACGTCGTACAATATGCTGCTAGGACGTCCGTGGCTTCATGAGAATGGCGTTATACCTTCCACAATGCATCAGTGCTTCAAGTATTGCAGAGATGGTGATGTGAAGCGAGTATTTGGTGATGCGAAGCCCTTCACTGATGCTGAATCTTACTTCTCCGATGCCAAGTATTATCTCAAGCGTACTACCCAAGTTGAAGAAGAAGAATTACCTCAAGAGGTTGATGCTCAAGCCGCAGGGGGCAATAAAGATGTGGTGTCACCTCGTCCAGATAAAGGGAAGAAACATGTTGACAGTGATGAAGCACTTGAAGAGCTAATACTGCCTCTTACCAAGCTGGATTTGACAAAGCCATCTCCACAGCCGCTTAAAGGATTCACTCGTCCTGTTCTTGGAGCTAAGACAGAGCATGGAGAAATTGCCGAGGCCCTCATGTCAAAGTCTTATGGTCCTCAAGCTTTCAAACTATTAGTACAAGTTGGATACAAATCTCAAGAGATCCCAGCATTGAAGAGTTCATCTCATGGAGCTGCGAAAGCCACAGAGAAGGAAGATAAAGCTGCTCAAAAGCCGATAAGGAAGAGTATGCATATTCCTGCCAAGAACAACAAAGCTGGTCTTGGATATGAAGCACCAGCCCCAATTCGCATCGCGATCAAAAGAGCGAGTGCCAGCACACTAAACATCACTGATGGTGAACTTTCGTCAACTGAAGATGTCTTTGACAAGGACGGAAGGAAAATAAAAAGAGTCTCTGTCTTCGAGAGATTGGGACCACAGTGGAAGAACAACCGATGGGGAAAGAAGATTGCCAAACCTCCTCACTATCACAAGATTCAAAGCCTAATTCCATCTCGCATGAGGCGAAAGACAATCTTGAATGTATCTTGCGGTAGAGTTTTGAAAGCAAAGTGGCAAATGATCATCTACACTCGAGAGGAAGATGATGATAGAGAAAGCGTAGCTTCAAATTTTGTAGTCTCTCGTGTTGTCCAACAGCCGGCCTTTGAAGAAGTTGAAAGAAACAGAGCCATGCAAAGTAGAATTACCTCAATGGTTAGACAAAGAATTATCTCTGAAGACACCAGAAATATGAGGATGATCCTCGTTAGAGGAAGAGATGGTCGAATGAGGCAGACTATCGTTTATGAACGTCGAGAAGAAGCCAGGGAAGATAGTGCATCTGTGAACCACATCACTATCTCTGATGAAGCCTTTCCAGTTGAAGAAGATGCCGAAGATGCTCCTCCAGAGTTCGAGGAAGGTGTTAAAGCCACTGTTGATAAATTGAAAAAGGTCAACTTGGGAGATGAAAGCGATCCTCGACCAACATTCATAAGTGCCTTGTTGACTAAAGAGGAAGAAGAGGCATACATAAAGCTCTTGAAAGAATTCAGGGACGTGTTCGCATGGACCTACAAAGAGATGCCCGGATTAGACCCCAAAGTTGCTGTTCACCAGTTGTCAGTCAAGAAGGGGATTCGACCTGTCAAGCAGGATCAACGTCGATTCCGGCCCGAGATCATTCCATTGATCGAAAATGAAATCAACAAGCTGATTGAAGTCGGATTCATCAGAGAAGTGAAGTATCCAGAGTGGATCTCTAGTATTGTCCCGGTACGGAAGAAGAATGGCCAACTCCGAGTTTGTGTTGACTTCAGAGATCTCAACCTTGCTTGCCCCAAGGATGACTTTCCCTTGCCCATTCCAGAACTCATGATTGATGCGACTACAGGCCACGAAGCTTTATCCTTTATGGATGGAATGTCAGGTTATAACCAAATCCGCATGTCTCCAAGCGATGAAGAACTCACTGCGTTCCGCACGCCAAAAGGGATCTACTGCTACAAAGTGATGCCCTTCGGGTTGAAGAATGCTGGTGCAACATATCAAAGAGCAATGCAGAAGATATTTGATGACATGCTCCATAAAAGCACCGAGTGCTATGTGGATGACTTGGTGGTAAAGTCTAAAAAGCGGAGTGATCATCTGCAAGACTTGAGGCGAGTCTTTGAACGACTCAGACAATATCAGTTGAGGATGAATCCATTGAAATGCGCCTTCGGAGTCTTCTCAGGAAAATTTCTCGGCTTCATTGTCCGAAGTAAAGGCATAGAAATTGAGCAGGCGAAGATTGATGCAATTTTGAAGATGCCAAAACCTCGCAACATCAGTGAGCTCAAGAGCTTGCAAGGAAAGTTGGCTTACTTGAGAAGATTTATTTCGAACTTGGCGGGCAGATGTCAACCATTCAGCCACCTCATGAAGAAAGGCAATCCATTCAAGTGGGATGAAGCTTGTGACAATGCTTTCAACAGCATCAAAGCTTACTTGATGAAGCCTCCAGTGTTGTCTGCTCCGATATCCGGACGTCCGCTGATACTCTATGTAGCTGCCCAAGAAAGATCAGTTGGGGCCTTGCTAGCACAAGAAAATGATGAAGGCAAAGAGAATGCTCTCTATTATCTTAGTAGAACGATGGTGCCAAATGAGCTGAACTATTCGCCGATCGAGAAGATATGTCTTGCGCTTATCTTTGCGATTCAGAAGTTGAAGCACTACTTCCAAGCTCATGCCGTTCGACTCATCTCCAAAGCAAATTCATTGAAGTTTGTCATGTCCAAGCCAGTTCTTTCTGATAGACTTGCAAGATGGTATCTTCAGTTGCAGCAATTCGAGATTGTCTATGTGCCGCAGAAAGCTATAAAAGGACAGGTCCTTGCCGACTTCTTAGCTGATCACCCGATCCCCGCTGAATGGGAGCTGACTGATGATCTCCCAGACGAAGATGTTTTGGCGGTTGAAACTTCTCTTCCATGGAAAATGTACTTTGATGGCGCTTCACATAGAGAGGGAGCCGGTGCAGGAGTGGTGTTTGTCACATCAGAAGGATATGTCTTGCCATACTCTTTCTCTTTGACTCAAAATTGCTCCAACAATGTCGCTGAGTACCAAGCCCTCATACTCGGACTAGAGATGGCAGTCGATGTGAAGCAGTTGCACCTGAATGTATATGGAGACTCCTTGCTTGTGGTGAATCAACTGCTCGGGATATATGAAGTGAAGAAACCAGAGTTGCTTCCATACTGCAACTATGCTCGAAGAATGATAAATTGGCTTGGAGATGTGGAGATCAAGCATATTCCAAGAGGCGAGAACAAGCAAGCAGACGCCCTTGCTAAGTTGGCATCAACCATAGCTATGCCCGAAGCAAACATCCACATCCCAGTATGCAAGAATTGGGTTATTCCACCGATCTTCGATGATGATGATGAAGAAGCCGAGAATCTTGTTGTGGAAGTCTTTGAGATAGAGAAGGAAGATTGGCGGCAACCTTTGGTTGATTATCTTCAACACGAGAAACTTCCTCAAGATCCGCGACAAAGAGTTGATGTTCGACGTCGTGCTCCCCGCTTCATTTATTACAAGGGCATTCTCTATAGACGATCATTTAATGGAATTTTTCTAGGATGTTTGGGTGATGAAGAGGCTATTCAAGCAATGGAAGAAGCTCACTCAGGAATATGTGGTGCACATCAGTCCGGACCAAAGCTGCATCACCGGATAAAAAGGATGGGCTACTACTGGCCGACAATGGTGAAAGATTGCATGAGTTACGCTCAAAGATGTCAAGCATGCCAGTTCCATGCCAATGTGATCCATCAGCCTCCTGAACCTCTGCACCCGACAGTTGCTTCTTGGCCATTTGATGCTTGGGGTCTTGATGTCGTAGGTCCACTAACAAAGTCTTATGGTGGTCATCTCTACATCCTTGCTGCAACCGACTACTTCTCTAAATGGGCTGAAGCCGTACCTTTGAAGGAAGTGAAGAAGGAAAATGTTGCCGACTTCATCCGTGTCAATATCATATACCGATACGGAGTTCCAAGCTACATCCTCACCGACAATGGGCGATCTTTCTCCAACAGTCATATCGACAAACTTTGTGAGAAGTTCAACTTCAAGCAGCGGAAGTCCTCCGCATACAACGCAGCTGCTAACGGCCTTGCTGAAGCTTTTAATAAAACTCTTTGCAGCTTGTTGAAGAAGGTTATGTCGAAGTCGAAGAGAGTCTGGCATGAAAGGATGAACGAAGCCTTGTGGGCATATCGGACCACGTACAGAACTCCTACTCAAGCTACTCCATACTCGCTGGTGTATGGTGTTGAAGCCGTTGTTCCTTTGGAGAAGCAAATACCGTCTCTAAGGATGGCTATCCAAGAAGGGTTGACTGATGAAGAGAATGCACGGCTGCGTCTTGCTGAATTGGAAGCCTTGGATGAGAAGAGGTTGGAAGCCTAGCAAAGACTTGAGTGCTATCAATCCCGGCTTGCCAAAACGTTCAATAAAAAGGTGAAGAGGCGTTCGTTCCAAGTTGGAGACTTGGTACTTGCTCTAAGAAGGCCCATTGTGACAACACATCGGGTTGGTAACAAATTCCTGCCCAGATGGGATGGCCCTTATGTTGTAACCGAAGTCTATACAAATGGTGCTTATAAGTTGATCTCCGAAGATGGAATAAGCGTCGGCCCCATCAACGGAAAGTTCCTCAAACGCTATTACGCGTAAAAGACAAGTTTGAAGTATGCTCCACGACTCACGAGCCTAAACTGTTAGTTGCTCCTTCAAGCACGAGCCTAAACTGCAAATAGCTCCATGACGCACGAGCTTAAACTGCTAGTTGCTCCTGGTCCGCACGAGCTTAAACTGTGAACGACAAACCACCAAAGATGATTACACGTGGTAAAACTGTTAACTTATCCCACTAAAGATGTTTAAGTGGATAAATAATTTACATCCTACTGCGACTATGGTAGTAAAAAGTATACGTCCCTCCTGGCCCGCATGAGGATAAACTGTGTACGGCAAACCCCCAAATCAAATCATATTGGGATTTCTTTTGAACTACGTTATGGCTTGATCCTCTTATAGAGGTACGTAGGCAACTTAGAAGTCTCTAAGTCCAGTCATGTTTCAATTATCTTGTTGAGTTTTGAAACTTAATAAAGATATTGAACAATAAAGACGGTGTGAAAGATAAAGCGGCAAAAGCAATGGCAAAAGTAAAGTGCAGCTGATCATTCATAAGGATAAAATGGAGTTCAATACAAAGAATGCAAAAAAAAAAAGCGAACATAAGTGGAACTAAACAAAAGGATCAACATCCTTTATCTCCCTCAAAGCAGTCTCCAATTTTGACTTGCACTTCTTCAAATCATCAGCTACAGTATCCTCAAGAACTGGAGTCTTCTCAATAGTGCGAACGATTGCTGCAGCGGTCTGGGCTTCATCCTTAGCATTCCGAGCAGATTGTTGGTCTTGCTCCAGTGTCAAAAGAAGCATCTTCTTCTTTCTCTCCAGTTCATCAAGCTCCGCTTGAGTAGCTTCGACCTTCCTGGATGCCTCTGCGTCATTCACCTTGCAAGTATGAAGATTGTTGTTTGCCTCCTCCAAGCGCTGATCAAGAGTTTCTTTGTCCATGCCATCTGCAGACTTCGACCTCACAGCATCATATGCATCAGCCTTGTCGAATAAGGCTGCCAGCTCACCCTTCAAGACGGAAGAATCGACTCGATCAAACCTTTTCATCTCTTCCAATATAAGCGGCACTTGCTCCTTCATAGAAGACAACATGTTGATAGGAGTCCTGATGATCTTGGCAATGAAGTCCTTCCACAAAGCAGCTACATAATTCCGCTGATGGTCTTCAATAAATCTTTCGCTATGAAAAACAGAAGTCCCATCCTTGCGAGGAGGCTCAAGCATAGGAGTCTGAGTAGGCCTCGTTGATGCTGTCACAGAATGAGAAGACACTTCATCATCCGATTGAGCTTCTTCAGTGCCAAGAATCTCATGAACAGTCTGAAAAAGGCAAAATGAGAAATATAAGAAGATATCAAAGGGAAATACAAGTTAAGGATAAAAGATATACCTTCTTTCTTAGACGCCTTGGAGGATTCCTTACGCTTCTGACGCTTCCAGTTGACATCTTCACGTCCGCTTTGACTCGTGGATTGTTGAACAGTCGGTTTCCTCTTTTGCTTCTGCAGCTGCTCGATATCTTTGGAAGATGGAATCGTCTGGCCAGGTGAAGTTACTTTCTCTTGAACAACCCGAGAAGTAAGATCATCTACATCCACCACTTCCTTTGACAGCGCCAAAATGGGCTTTGACCGGACCAAGTCATCAATATGGTGCTCCAAGTACGTGCCATGGACTTGTCTCCACCATTTCTTATACTCTGAAGTGGAATATGTTCGAACATTCGGAGGAGTAGCAGGAAAATATATATTGGAGAATGTCCTGCGCCAAATTCACCATCTCCAGCAATGAACTCCTCTGATCAGTGTACCCTCACGCTTGTCACTTCCTTTCATCATCCCGGGCAATTCTTGATAGAAGCCAAACTGGCGGCTGAATCGATGTGGACTGTAAGGTTCAAGAATGAAATGATCGTCTTGCCTCAACGGAAGAAAATTTGATCGGAGAGTCATGAAGTAGTTCCATATGCCTTTCTGTCCGTCTCCGTTGTCAAAGTATGCAACACGTTCATTTGCAAGGTGGCATGTCAGTGTAACTTGTTCCGCCTTATGAATGCGCTTGAGAGCTTCGGTTGGGTCATAGTATCGAGCACCATTCTCCCCAGAATGAAGTACCATCGGAGGCATGCCTAGTCTGCGGCTTGACATGTAGTGCGTCTTGAAGTAGTGTGCTAGCCAAGCATATACGAAGTGTACCGGAAAGGTTGATTGTCCATCTGATGGGTTTTGTCTGTTTGAAATCTGATTCAGGCCTCTATAGATGCTTGCTAAGACTGGAACAGCAAGCCCGACCTCTTTACCTTTGGCCATTAGACATGCCATCTTGAAAGTACTTGGTCTGATCTGATCCACATCTTCATTGGGCAGGATGAAAGTACATAGCCAGCAAGCTAAAAAGGCAGCCAAATATATTTCTTCATGTCTCTATCGCTCAAGGCCTAGCTTCTGGAATGCCAACAACTCAGCTGAAGTAAACGGCTTGTACTCACTCAGGTTTCCAGTAGGATTGCAAGTTGACTTTGGGCGATAAGTTTTCTTCATCTCAACACGAGTAGGTGGTTGTTCGTACTTCAAGGATTTGATCGACCAAAATCCAATCCACTGGGAGATAGATACTTTGGCTTCTGGTGCATTTCTTCGAAGGAGGTGATATGCATGAAACAAGACTTGGCAGCTCTGAGGAATGTAAAAGTCACCATCTCCAGTCCTATCCAGCAGCTCCACTTCATCTGGCACGACTTCGTCGAACAAGTAGCCTGACAAAGGAAGTCTCATCCAGTGATGAAGATCCCAAAGTTATATGGACATTTCTCCAAGGCTTGTCAAAAGAGTGTTGGTGGAAGGGCACCATGCTTCACAGAAAGCCTTGATAAGCTCCGAGCTGCAATTATAGGTGAAAAGTGATGCAAAGACAGCTTCATAAATCTGGGCAGCTTGAAGAGTCTTCCTGCAACGGCTCAAAATATCCTCGGCCCATTCCCAGTAGCCTCCAATAAACTGGAATTCTCCAGCAAATGAAAGAGGACCGCCCCATCCTGCTTTGCCCATGACGATGCGCCGCCCTAATGTTGGTAGAGGCTCTACATTGCTGGGAATAGGTTCCTCATGGTTGGTTGCTTGTAAGACCCATGCCTTTGATGTCTTGGATATTGAGACTTGTTTAGACCAATCTTCAAGGTGAAATTCGTTGTTTGTCTTTGGTACTCGGTCTGCATATTTGCCAATCGCTGGCTTCTCAATACGAAGGTGGGTCCCTTCATCCAATGACTGATGTTCATTATTGAGGATAATAAGGTGGCGAACTCCTGATGGAAGCTTGGAAGATTTAAAGTGAACCATGATGAGGAATTTGAAGCTAAAGGACTACAAAACAAAAGACCAAAAGATGAAGGTCAAAATTGGTAAAATTATGGGGGCAAAATCATAATTAAATAATTTGATGGCTAGAAATACAGTTTCTACAAAGCCTAAGATTATTTAAATATATTTGGGCCAGTTAAATTATTTAGCATGAATAAATGGGTCAATTTAATATCCAATTCATGATTAAATTAAAACCCCTTATGATTTTAAGTCCAAAAGTCCAATTTATGATTTTAAGTCTAAAAATCCAGGGCCATTTGTTATTTACGAGGAAGCCCAAATTGAGAAGCCCATATATCAAATTTCATCTTCACGCCAAGATTAATCTGCCAAATTAGTTCCACCATGGACAAATGCGGTCAGACTCTTATTTCAGCCGTGAATCACGCGCAAATCTGAAATCAGTTTGCCAATCAAGTCCTCACTCCGGAAATTCGCCTATTCCGCCAGGAAATCATGCCCCGCTATTCCGATCTCAGTCGGAAGATAGAAGTTCCGAACTCAGCCGGAAAGTCTTGAAGCCTGGCAGTTTCCGAACTCAGCCGGAAAGGACCGTGATTGAAGCCTGGCAGTTT
>JAPKLY010000093.1:700138-756936 GCA_026898435.1 Prunella vulgaris
TCAAGTGTTAATAAATTTTTTTTATTACACAAGAATTGTTATCACAACACCCTAAATTTAAGAGTAAGTCTCTTATGCATTTGGTGTATCGTACAATTCAAGTATATTTTTAGTAGACAAAAATTTATATAAAAATTTCTACGATAAAAATTTTCATAAATAGATTTAAAATTAGAAAAGATTCACGCGCGCAACAAACCCATGCGTCTGGGCGTCAGGCAACTTCCCTCACATAATCACATTAACACGTCCTCAACGTGTTCTTCCCTCACATAATCACATTAACACGCCCTCACATTAACACGTTGATAATTAGCAGTATTAGGTTGTTAGTTATGTTGTATTATTATTTTTTAAGCCCATATTGTTAAGTTCATGTTGTAATATTACATTTTAATTATTATAAATTTAAGAAAATAATTAAATAACATTATGTAATAAATTTAAAAATTTGTTCTTAATTTATGTTAGTATAGTAATACACATTTACTCATATAGTAGTAACACACAATTGCACATATAGTAACATAAATTGAAGAGTAAATATGTGTTACTATTAGAGCAAATGTGTGTTACTATCTTATAAAATATTGTTATTTTACATATATTCATTTGTTTTCATAAAATAAATAATTTTTAACATAATGCAAGAGCAAAATGTGTGTTACTATAAGAACAAGACAAAAACTTGTATGAACCCGAGTTCACCGTGAACTCGGGTTCTCAAGTATCACTGTCATGTGTATACACTATCACTGTTATGCATATATACTATCACTGTTAAAAAAAGCAAGTATATTTTTATAAAAGTGATAGTATATATGAATAACAGTGATAGTGATTACACATGACAGTGATACGAGTTCATGTGAACTCGAGTTTACAAGAGATCTACTCTAAGAACAAATATTGATTATTCACAAATATTTATTTATTTTATATAAATAATTATTCTTTTGATATAATAACATATGTATTGCATGAAACAATATACCTAGATTTAAAGGGATGGTGAATAAATTAAGAAACACATATTTATTCTCATAAAAATATATTTTGCCCTTACAGTAACACACATTTGCCCATATAGTAACACAAACTGGGAGAGAAATGTGTGTTACTATTAGAGCAAATGTGTGTTACTACTATCTTATAAAATGTTCTTATTTTACATATATTTATTTATTTTTATAGAATAAATAATTTTTCACATAATGAAAAAGCAAAATGTGTGTTACTATAAGAACAAATATTGATTATTTACAAATATTTATTTATTTTTATAGAAATAATTATTTTTTCATATAATAACATGTGTATTAATGAAATAATATATCTAGATTTAAAGGGATGATGAATAATTTAAGAAACACATATTTATTCTCATAAAAATATATTTTATTCTTATAGTAACACACATTTGTCTATATTGTAACATAAATTTGGAGACAAATGTGTGTTACTATTAGAGCAAATATGTATTACTGTAAGATTAAATGTGTGTTACTATATATAAAAATATTTATGTATAATATAATATTAATTGTATATTGTTTAATTAATATAATATTAAAATAAACTGTAGGTGCAAACATGTATGGAGGAGGGGGTTATGCATGGAATGCGAGTAGAAATAGGGATTACAGATGAATTTCTGCAATTTCTTTCTCCCTCAGCCGCGCGTCATTCCTTTCTCTCTCAGCCTGCGCGTGACATTAATTTTCTATTATATCTATTTTTGGTAATTTCTATCGTAGAAATTTCTACCAAAGTGTGCCTCTTTTTAGAAAGTTACATCATTTATTATTGAAAAATTACACATATTATTATTAAAAAATTACACCATTAAAAACAAAATTTTCAGTAATAACATGTGTGACTTTTCAGTATTATTTTGTGTAACTTTTTAAAAATACATTTGAGTTGCACGATATATCTGATGCATACAAAAGTAAGAGTAAATTTAAATTAAAATACAATTCATCTACACCACCACCATCATATGACTGCACAATAATTTATCTGTCTAACGAGGAGTGTTCCTTATATCACAAATGTGTTGAAGTACAAACTCTGTTCTCCCAATTCTTAATTTTCTCTCCTGCCAATCCCAAGTGAGGTGGTCCTCTAGCTATTCTTAATTTTTAAGGATTTTACCTTCTACTTATTTGTTTTATCTTTGAAAAAAAACACACACGCACTTACAATAGTAGTTACTTTTCTAGCATATATTCCATCATAAGTAAAAAAGAAAAAAGAAAGAAAGTACGAATACCATATAGATAATGGCTTAAAGGTTAAATAATGACTTCAATCAATGATCTTATAATATATATAGTAATTCTAACTAAGTATTCACATAATCTAATTGAATCGATTAGTTCAACTGGTTGAACCAGAAACAAGTTATGAAATTGATCCAGTTTCTCTTCTAGAACCATTTTTAAAGTTAAATTGAAAAAAAAAAATCATCTAGAACCGTAAATAAATAGCCTCTTTTTTTTAAATACTTTTATATTTTTTATTTATTTAATTAAATCTTCAGACATGTCACTATAATAACAATTCTTGTGAAAATAAAATATTATTAATACAAAAATGATATACAATATGATTTTCTTGAATTTTGGGTTCACTCTCTAATTATGATCATCTGATTCTCCTTTAACTTTGCCTTTGACTGGGCTTGACTTGAAACACTTGAAACGCGTGATCCAAGGATGGGTCGTCTTGTTTTGGATTGAACGCAATCTTTTGAAGATATTTGATGAAGAACGCTTCTGATTTGGAGAAAAACAATCTTCGAATCTTCAAGTTTGGACTTAAGCTGGAAACACTGGATCTGAAGGGTCTTGAACCTTGATCTCTGATCGTAATTTGTTTGTGGTTGAACTTTAATGAAGAACAATCGAAGACGGCGATGAACGCTTGAAGTCTTCAGGTTGATCTTCAACTGGAAATGTCTGATTAGAGGGATGTAGCTTTTTATTTCTGATCGAAGGATATTTCTGGATGAACTTGATGAAGAACGATTGAAGAAGACGATGAACGTTTGTTGATCTTCAAGATGCTCTTCAAGATAAATGTCTGATCAGATGGATTTGCTCCTTTTTTTGAATCAAATGGCGTATCTGGATGGATTTGACGAAGAACGCTTGAAGATGGTGAAGAACACTTGGAGTCTTCAAGTTGATCTTCAAGAGTAAAATGTCTGATTGGAGGTGTGATGACAATTCTTGTGTAAATAAAATATTTATTAACACTTGAATGATATACATTTGAATTTCTTGAAATTTCGAGCTCTCTCTCTAACTTGATCCTCTTATTCTCCTTCAACTTTGACTTTGAAGTTGGCTTTGACTTTCATTGGACTTTGACTTGAAACGCTTGATCCATGGATGGATTGTCTTGTTTTGGATTGAACGTTGTTCTATGGAAGATTTTAGTGAAGAACGCTCTTCGAATCATCAAGGTTGGATTTGGGCTGGAACACTGGATCGTAGGGGTCTTGAACCTTGATCTCTGATCGGAAGAGTGTTTGTGGATGAATTTGATGAAGAACTCTTGAAGGCGGCGATGAACGCTTGATGATCTTCAAGGTGTTCTTGGACAAGAAACGTTTGATCAGAGGGATGCAGCTCCTTGTTTCTGATCGAAGGATGTTTCTGGATGAATTTGATGAAGAACCGTTGAAAATGGAGAAGAACGCTTGTTGATCTTCAAAGTGTTTTTCAAGAAAAACGTCTGATCGGAGGGATTTGACCCCTTGATCTTGGATCGAACGCTATTTCTGGAGGATTTTGACGAGAACGGCTTGAATATGGCGAAGAACGGCTTGAATCTTCGAAGAACTTTCAGATTTATTGAAGAACACTTGAATCTTCGAAGAATGGTTTGAATCTTCTTAGTTTGCTATTTGCTTTTCGGGAGGATGTTGTTGCTTGCTCATTCGTCTTTGTGTTTTTGATGTTTTTTATCGGTGGTTGTTGGGTGTGGACTACTTCGAATGAACATGAAAGGCCCCTATTTTTAGGGTGGGAGGTTAAGAACCTTTCTTTCTTGCGCTGACACGTGGCGCGATCTGTTTGACTGACATTGATTTGATTGACAACATTTGTGAATCGACCAAATTTGGCATTATTGATTTCCGCCATTTTCTCACTATAAGAAATTAATAAATTCGTGACAAAAAAATTCGTCATGAAAATTTCATTTTTCGTCACGATTTATATTTGGGGATGAAATTTTTCATCACAAAAATCGTCGTTGAAAGTGTGTGGTATTAGGTATATGTGACACTATTTCAATTCGTCATAAAAGAGTCATCATTTAGTGACGATAAAGACCATTGTCACTATATTCTTCATCTATAGTGACATATAAATCGTCATATTAGGCATCAAATTTTCGTTGCTGATATTGTGTTTCGTCAATAAAAGTTTAATTTTACATGACGGTTTGAATTATTGTCTTTACAAAGTAATCTTTTTGTGACGATTATCCATGTATCATTTATCTCATAAAGTTTTAGCTATGATATCTTTGTCACAATTAGATTGATGATTTCAACCTGTTTTATTTAGTTCGTCATAAAAGAAGTTATTTTTTGGTGACGAAATATTAATCATTGTAATACATATGCATATATAATGACGATAAAATTCACTGCAATGAGTGTTTTTCAGTGACAAAATTTATAATTGTTGTTATATATGTACATATATAATGACGATAAAATTTATCACAAATGAGTGTGATTTAATGACAAAACTTCTACAGTCATTAAATAACATGGAAATAATAACAATTTATTTTTGTCATCGTAATATATACTATTTAGTGACAATGATCATAATTATCACAAAAAGGTTATATACAACAACTATATAAAATGTCATATTTTTAAATTTTTTATCATGAAAAAGAATACACGAGGATAACTGAAATTTGATCATCATTATATATTGATAAAATGATAAAATAATTTGATCAACACCGTTAAAAGATGTGAAAATTATGACAATACATTTTGTCATAATAAAATAGTGTTCAATGATAAAAACAATATCACAATAAGTAATTTTAATTACTAAATATAAGAAAAAGAATCTCAACAAAAACTAAATTAAAGACAAAATTTAGTTTGCATTAAACAAAATACTCATTCAAGTAATTAGAAGCAACCAATAATACTGGTACCATTACATGAAACAAAAAACTAAAAAAATGTATTTCCATAACTCAATTTCTTCTCACTTTTAATGGCAATGATGAAATACATCTTCTCCACTGCAGATATCACCTATAAAAAAATATTATTAATTTTGAAAATAAATGCTAAAGTATAAGATTAACATATTACAATAAAACTGATAAATATCAAATATAGTTCAAAATAATTTACAACCATTATCAATGTCACCAATTAAATTAATATATTTTATTTTAAAGTGGCTAGAAGCTATCTTCTACTTTAACGTGACATGCAACATATTTCATATTTTCAATAAAATACCTTTAATAAGTTATCTTTATCATCTGTGGTATAGCACCTAGGACACATTTAAACAGAAAAATATTTTTTCGGTGAAAATAGAAGAGGACCTGTTCATCTTAGTTAATAAACCTTTATTTATCAAGTTTCATTCTTTTAGCATAAAAGGTATATAATATTTCTAAGTGGACATGTAGCATTCATTCTAAGTGGATATCAAAATTGAAGTTGAGAAAGTCAGGAGAAAATAAAAGAGGTGGTGCGAATATTTAAGAAAACAATTTTGAGACAACCATTCATGCTAGAATACAAAGATAAACATGTTAGTTAATGTTTTAGTTTGTTAACTTTTAAGACTCCTAAGAGCATAGACTAGCCATGGAACATAAGGGCTTGCAAGTTGCAATTACTCCTATATTTAATGATTGTGCACTAATTCATTAAAAATCAAACACAACAAAACAGAGAATCCAATAAAAATTCAAACGGTAGAAGCTAGCATTTGTCAAGAAACGCATGCAATGCAATAGTTGTAAAATATTGCAAAAACAAAGTAAGTGATATCTCATTTAACGACAAATAAAATAACATTAATTAAGAAAGATAAAAAGGTATCTAACTTGTGAAACTTATGAAAAAAACAAAAGAGCGGAATAATTATTAGCCATTTATTATCATTTACGAGTGTCGGGAGATTCGTAATATAATAATGAATTGTACTGTGTACAATAAATATCATTTTGACTATTTAATTAGAGAATTAATTTGATAAACCCTCAAAATTAAAATATTAATATATGTTGATATTTATTTAATTTATACACGTGCCATTATTTATTTGGGTGCAATTTTTATATGCTTATAGGAGGGATTTAACCCCTTAATCCTGGATCAGATGACGTTTCTGGAAGAACGACTTCAATTTGATGAAGAACAACTTCAATTTGATGAAGAACACTTCGATCTTCGAGTTTGAATGCATGATCTTCTTAGCTCGAGTTCGTTGTTGCTACTCGTTGCTCGTCTTCATTGTGGTCGTTGGTCTGGATCACATTTTGAAGGAAAGAATGACCCCTATTTATAGGGTGGAGCGGTGAAGATCTTCCTTTCTAGCGCTGACATGTGGCACACTCTGGTTGGTTGATGGCGATTTGATTGGCAGCATTAATGAATTGATCAAATTTAATTTGATTGATTTTTGTCGTCTTCTTTATTTAGACAAGATGTTTATGGTCTCGAATAAATATCAGTTTGACTATTTAATTTGAAAATTAATTTGTTAAATCCACTAAATTAAAATAGTAATTTGATTTGATATTTATTTAATTTACACATGTATCAATATTTAATTGGGTGCAAAATTTATTTGCTTACAGTCCCTCAACACAAAAATATTTTTATGTGCATTTTTCCATATTTTAAATTTTAGTACTCCCTCACTCTCAAAGAAATTTACACTCTTTTCTTATTTGGATGCCCCACACAAATTTATATACTACTAAAATAAGAAACAACAATTTGTATGCACACTCACAAAATTATAAACATATTAACTTATATGTCACTATTCTATTTAAAAAATATATTTTTTAAGAAATGTATAAATCTCTCGTGTGCAAATTTCATTGGGATGGAGAGAATATTTAGTATTTTAATATAAGGCTCCATTATAAATATAGAGCATGTCGTATGTAATTTTATTTTTTGTGCCTTTTTGTTTTTTGTGTTGTTTACGTCTTTATTGTTTTATTTCAATATGAAACTTGTAAAATATAATTTAATTTCTTTAAGTGAATATATATTTTATTTTTTAATGCAACATACATCGTATTGAAAAATAAGTAAAAATTGTTAAATTGGTTGGATCAACAATTTAATCGATTAGACTCTTTAATTAGACCATCGATTCGATTATAAAAATATTGGTGCTAACCCATCGAGTTATTTCATAGTACTACTTTTGTTCCTCAAAAGACTGCAGTATTTTCGGTGGCACAATATTTAAATAAAGTGTAAAGTGTAAAAAGTGTGAAAGTGAAAATTTTAAAAATAAAAATTAAAAAGAATATTTCTATTTGGGAGTATATAAACTTTTATGAAATGAGTGGTTATAGGATGCACCTGGTTGCACCCAAAATTCAAATTAATCCAGTGTGATTCTATTGAGATCAAGAGTTAGGAAATGCCCATCCTTCGTTGTTGCCGAAGTGACATACCGTCCTTCCTCCTTTAATTCTGACAAAGACGACGGATTCAGAGAGCCTAAAAGCATCAGTCATTGTTGTTCCATTAACATTTACCTTTCTCCCAGCAAATCTCTCTTTCAATTCTCTGATGTGACCCTTCACTTGTGGAAGCTCCAGAGCTCGAATGAACGGCTCAGGAACAATTCAATAGGAAACTACACACAACAAGTTCTAATGCAAGTGCAAGGTGTACAGAGGAAAATCTGGTATTTTAAACTATGTTTATACTGCACCAACACACATCAACTTTCCATGATCTTCCACACTATCAGGTGTGCCTTCAAGCCCAAGATAGTAATGTGAATGAAGTTGAAGTGGAGAGAAGAGTTGTCGTAATTAGTAGGGGGTGTTGGTAGATGGAAGAATTAAGAGTGATGAGGTTTAATGGGGTGGCTCGTGAGGATGTGGTGGAGGAGTTAAAATCATAAATTACAACACAAATACAATGGTAATGACTTTTTATTTTTTTAATATTGTAATTTTTATTTGTATTTATGATGATTGTTGTTCTTCAATCATACAGTGGCTAAGATTTAATATATAAATTAATAAAAGAGTATACCCAAAGAACTATTTATAATACCTGAAGAATAACTTATAATACCCAAAGAATAATTTATAATATTTAAAGAAAAATTTATAAATGAACAATAAATAAATAAATAAATAGTAAATGACTAATACCCAAAAACAATTTATAATACTTGAAGAACAATTAAGTAATACCCGAAGAATAACTAAGTAATACCCCAAGAACAAGTCTCAGTAATACCCAAAGAACAATTCATCAATACTCCAAGAACAAGTCTAAGTAATACCCTAAGAATAAGTCTAAGTATTACCCCAATAACAACTCTACAACACTCCAAGAACAACCCACTGATGCCTCAACTGCTGAATAATACATAGTGCGGTGTATACTGTGTGTTTTCAAAAAATTAAATTAAAATCAAAATTGAACTTAAAATCAAGGTGCATCCTATGCACTTGAGTGCACATATTGTGTTATGAAATAAACTTAAAAAGAAAGTATGTAAATTTTGATTGAAGTGGTAGAGTAGTTCTTGAATGCCCTTGTGTACACCACACACTGGAATTCTTGGGCCAATTATAATTTAATTATGACTTGGTCCAAACACATAAAAAATTCTAACTGAAGATTTCAACATACATAGAGAAAAGGTCTCCGTTGAAGTTGAAGAATTCATTCACCACCACACTTGTGAGTTCCACCACAACATTGATCACCTGAATTCGCACAGCCGGAGCCACTGTCAACCGTCATCCATGGAGTCTGCTGCAACCAAAATAGAACAACACCATCACTATTCATGGTTTGGCCATCTAATAATACTAGCTGAGTGTGTATTGTGCAGGGAGGGATTGGAGTGTGGATAATGGTATTTCTTTTAGAAATATTGCAGAGAAAATGCTTTTGACCCTTGAGAAATACGTCATTGGCGAATCCCATTTATCAGGATCAATCGTTTTATAGCATGAAGAAGAAGGTCAATTTTGGAGTGAAATTTATTTTTGAGAGGCTACAAATACCTCGGATCATGGGGGTGGCTTCATCATCTTGTTGAATTTATGAGTATATTTTCATGTTGAATCTTTCAAATTTCAAAGAACCTATGATTGTGATCAGAAAAATCACCCTTGATTTGGTGATTGAAAGAATCTCTATTAATAGGTGAAGTATACAAGTGTATAATAACTTCCCATAACAAAATGGAAGAAAAAAAATAAAACAAATTGACTATACTAAATACATGGAATCACTAATTAACTAAGTCAAATCAACTGTGGTAAATATACACAATCACTAATTAATTAAATTGGTCATGTAAAATATTATCGCTATTATCCTCTTCAAGCGTTGCATGGGGGAAGACATATACAAAGCTTGGACTGTAGAAGGAGGCTCTTCGTGAAAATATCTGCTAATTGTAATTGAAAAGGAACAAAACTCGTGATGAATTTTCAGAAGACACAAGCTTCCGGACAAATTTATAATCTAAATCTATATGCTTGACTCGTTTGTGTGCAGCAGAGTTGTAGCTTAAAAAGATAGTACTCTTATTGCCAGACAACAAAGTGGGCCGAGTGGAAGGAAGAGCCCAAAGTTACTTCAAAAGACTCATTATCCAAATAAGCTCGGATGATGTATTAGCCATTGCACGATACCCGGACTCACAATTGGAAAACGAGCAACAGTACATTTTAGCACTCCATGAAACAAGATTACCTCTAAGGAAAATTGAATACCCATAAGTCGAACGATGGGTATCTATGCATCGAGCCCAGTCAGCATCAGAGTATTCCAATATAGAAAAATCAGAAGAACGAGCCACTAAATCCCAAGTGTCATTTAAATGAAGGGCATTAATTTTCTCTTGCATGGTGGCAAACTATCTAGATGCTTAGAAGTAAACTTGAAGCCACGAGGCCTATAAGAGGTAACTAAAGCTGATAGAAGAGCAGTTGATGATAATTAACTAGATAGGCCAGGCTTAAAAACCCCAACACGGGTTTGAGTGACTATCAGATGTGATGGCACATGTGGAGGTACAACCATAATAGGCGATGGAGGTACTATTGAGACATATGGATGTCAGTAGCTGGATGAAGATTGGGTGATGCATGTGGGTCATGCGGCTGGATAGGGTCAAATTATGTTGCAATAATTGGCATGGGCTGCTCGGTATGAATAGATTGCATGGCAAGATCAGACAGCTCAGAAAATCGTCCAGCAGGGGTGTTGAGCGAAGGATAGGGACATGGTGCTCAAGCACAGGGATAAGCGAATTAGTAGGTAGTGTAAGATTTTCAATAAAGACGTCTAAGAAAGTTGACATATCCAAATGAGATAAATGAGTGATAGATGAAGATCAGGAAAAAGAAAGCAAAGCTTATCAAATTGTGCATGGCGTTTGATGAAGACATATGAAGAATCTGGATCAAGGCAACAAAAGCTTTTATGAATGTTGTTGTAACCAAGATAATGCAAGGTCTACTTCGAGATTCTAATTTATGAGTTGCATAATCCCGAAGATATATAAAAACACGACATTTGAAAAGTTTAAAATTTGCACAGTTTGGAAGGTATCCAAAGGGTACTTCAAATGGTGAAGTATTATTCAAGATAGATGACGGAAGTCTGTTAATGATGTAGATTGCAGTGCAAAGGCATCAAACAAAAAGAATGAGACAGATGAGCATAGAATAACATAGACAACGTGTTTTGGAAATATAATGATATTTTCTCTCTGCCCGCCTATTAGCTGAGGTGTGTATGGACAAGAGAAACGATGATGAATTTCATGCACATTCACGAATTCATGAACTCTACTATTCACAAATTCAGTACCCCCATCACTCTAAATACTTTGATAGTGCGGGAAAATTGATTGTTGATAAAAGCAGTAAATCATACCAACAATCAAAGAATCCAATTTTGCATGTAAAGGAAAAATCCAAGAAAACTAAGAGAAATCATCCACAAGTGCGGCATAATATTTTAAACCATCAGACGTAGAAATAGGTGATGGATTCCATAAATCACAATGTATTAAATCGAAAACAACCGAAGCTCATTTCTCATTCAAAATAAAGACAACCTCTTACTCTTAGCTAACGTTAACTGACAAGAGGAGCAAACACTAGGATTTGATAAAACAGATATAATAGGTAATTGACCCAGGTTATTCAACAATAAAATGAAAGAAAATGGAACATGTCCCAAGCGTAAGTGCCATAAATCAAAACTAGCCTTTAGTACTTTATTCTGGATTACTGCCACCACAGCCGGAATACCCCGATCAAGCAGATATAGACCTCTATCACACCATTTCTGGGGAAATTTATTTATATATTGATATTTTTAAATTAAATAACATAAATATGGACACAAGTAGGTGGTTTATGATATTAAAACTAGTAGGTACTCTGAGTGCCGACTAGTGAAGTGGCATCCAACTCTGAGTACATTTACAACAACGAATTTTTTTTAAGGGGAGATGTTCCAGTCGATTTGTTAGAATCGACTGGAAGAAAAGTTGGACAATGGTGCAGTATAAAAACTTGAAAGAAGTAGATGAACACTGACCAAATACCCTATATTACTAAAGTTGATATATATATATATATGTGTGTGTGTGTGTGTGTGTATAGAGATAAAGAGAGCACGACCCACACAACACTCCATTCATTCCACCAAAGCCCCCAGGCTCAACACCCACCGACCACCGCGCCTCCCGCTCCACCTCATCACCGATGTCTTGCCTCCTTCAATGTTTTTTCTTGCCTTCTACTCGGCGCCGGTCGTCTATCATTGGTTAGTTATGATTCTAATTTAGGTCCTGCTCGGTTAGGGGTAATGAGGGTAGGGAATGAAAATGAATGCGGATTAAGAAATATTCATTCTCACAATAGTATTTGATATTATTTATTATGCAAGAATGAAATCATAAAAATAGGTTAAAAAAAGGGTAATCACTAATCCTATAGCGATTACCCCCTTAATGATACACATTACCATTACTATCTTAAATTTATACCAAGCGCCTCATTCGTGTTTGTTATATTAAGTTGTAGACCCAATAAACCCTAATAAGTAATGACTCAATTTAGAGATTTCAGGGTGCTGAAATTAGCCTGAAAATAATTGAATTAAGCTATAATTCCTATTTAAGTAATGATTCTATTTCAAGGTGTTGAAGAATAGTGCTAATTAACTGTTTTATTTTGAGATTGGGCTTGAAGATGTTGATTTCCATTGTATTTTTATGTTTTGTTATCGTGTTCCAATTATGTGTCAATTGAGATTCTATCACAGTATTGTTATATGTGTTAATTAAAATTATGTTTGTAGTGTTCAAATTACAAAGTGTATATTTCAGATGCATTAAATAAATAATAATAATTTAAAATTATGAATCATGCTCTCTTTCTCTCTCTACACACACACATATATATATATATATATATATGTATGCATATCAACTTTAATAATATAGGGTATGTGTTGTTGTTCATTTACTTCTTTCAAAATTATATGTTCTATCACTGTCCAATGTCTCCTCCAGTTTGTTCTAACAGAATGGGCTGGACATCTCCTCATAAAGAAGAATTCGCTGCTATAAATGTACTCAGAGTTGGATACCACCTCATCAGTCGGCATCTCAGACGGTTACCCAAGCTCCGACTGATTTTAAAATTATAAACACTCTATTTTTCTCTCTATTTTTGTTATTTGATTTGAAACACTAAATAAATAAAATTTCCCCTTTTTCTGAGCTAATATTTTTTTGTCACCCGATTCTATATCGCAATGAATTTACCAAAAATATAATGTCAATAGGAAAGTCCGCAGTTAATTTAGTGATAGACAAAATATTTTTTGTGATGAGACACTACCAATACATCCAACAACTTAACATCCTCAGATATTTGACTAGAACCAAATATGAGATATATTTAAAGCAGTACCACTACCAACTATAACTGAATCATTACTAGAGTAGGGCTCGTAGGTAGAAGGTTTGTTTGTCATGCGAGAGAGGCGCTAAAATCAAGTTACCAATCGAACCTAAGATGTTACAAAAAGTAGAAGAAAATTTTCTTTAGTCCCATAACTTATTGAGTGTCCACTTTTGATCCCGTAATTCTTAGAGTTTGTCCAATTTTGGTCTCAAAAATTTAAATTTTTTGATTTTGATCTCGTAACTCATAGAGTTTGTTTAATTTTGGTCTCATTTTTACCGAAAAAGTGAAAATAATATTAATTTTTGCCATGCACGGTGCACATGGTGGTTGAATTTGAAACTTTCCATTATCCTTGCTCGTATTTTATTATTTTTATTAGTGTTTCAGTAATATAGAAAAAATATGTAAAAAATACAAAATATTACGAGCATTGATGTACTGGAAGCACTTACCAGCATAATGCTCCCCATGATATGTTTGGTACCGAGGTACATAGGGACATCGATTACCTCCACCAAAGGGTAGACCACCTTAATCCCTAGTTACCACCTGAGTGGGATCGTGAACCAAATTTTTTACGCCAGCCACCACCATGTTGACCTTGATCATTAGGATTGGAGAAAGGACGACCACCATTGGTACGATAATAACCTCTAGAAGATGGACCAAATTAAACCAACTGTATTAAATATACACAATCACTAATTAATTAAATAAATCACGTAAATTATTGTCCCTATTAGAACCTTTACCAAGATGAACAAGTATATGTGATAAAGACTTAAGAGTATATTGGATTTCTATGCACAAATAAGAGTGAGTTGGACTTTTTTTTATTTAAATCTGCACACTGCAAGGGCTAAGGCAATACCAGAAATCAATTAATTCCCTAGATTAATCGTTAACCGTTGAAAATATAAAGTAAATTGAATAAATGAGTACTATTATAAAAGATCAATTAGAGTGGTGTAGTTAGATTTATATTGAGGTTAGGTGATTTAATTTTCCCAAGAACAAGTTTTGTAATACTCTAAAAATAACTCAGTAATACCCTAAAAATAAGTTAGTAGTATCCTAAGAACAAACATATTAGTACCATAAGAACAAGTGAGTAATATTTCAAAAACAACTCTCTAATACCCTAAGAACAAGTTAGTAATACACTATGAACAACTCACCAATACATCAAGACAAGTCTAGCGTTATCCCAAAAACAAGCAAGTAATGCCTCAAGAATAACCACTAATATTCAAGAGCAAGTCAGTAATACCGCAAGACCAAATCATTAATACCTCAAGAACAAATGAGTATTATCAAAAAATATATAGTGCAATGTGCAATTTATATTTAAAAAATTACTACAAAAATTAAAATTACATTTAACATCTAAATATATAATATACACTTAAGTGTATAATCATTAAATATATTTGGTGTGAGAGAGATGAGAGCTAGAGAGAGAAAACTAATGAGACAAAATTTTCCCCGTAGGTGTTTAGGTGGTTCATATCTGGCTCATGGTAGATATGGTGGAAATCAGAGAAGGTCTAATTTCGGTAGAAGAAAGTTAAAATCTTTTTCCTAATTTTCCAGAGAACTGTTGAATGGAAACCCTTAGGGAAAAGTTTAGTGAAATGGTACAGTCATTGATATTTTGTGTCAAGAAAGATGAGACATGGTAGGAAAGAGGTTCGATTTTGTGAGATTTAAGAGTGGTCAGGTCGCGGATCATGACAAATCACTGAAGAAACTGAATAATTTGTGGATTGATAGTTACAAACTGAGAGTGTTTAGGCCAAGATATGAGAGGAATCAACAAAAGCCCCAATTTAGACCGCCTTAATCATTTCAGGTGAATTTTGGAATTAGGAAGCTAGAAAGAACTTTTAAAACAAAGGTTATTGAGTCTATTCGTTTAGATAAAATCATTAAGCCATCGATGTCGGATACTCTCGCAAAGAATGCAGAAGCACCAATAGTATTTTCGAACACTTCGAAAGAGAGAGAATGGTTGTAAAAATGCTGGATTGGGATTTTGAGAAATGACTTTTCCTAGGAAGAAAATGGGAATGAATTATGCAGAGAATATGATATTAATCTAAAAATTCGACACTTAGGAGATGATGCAATTTTAAATCAATATCTAAGTTCCAAATCAATGGAAGAGGTGATGGCTGGCATAGAAGAATGATTTACATACTGGTTTACACCATGGAGAGTGGAATTCGAGTGTCACAGAAGGAGAGTATTGGCAGGATGGATAGAGGTTCCTTTTCATGCATGGAATTCAAGATTCTTTAAAGTAGCAAGTTCAAAATTAGGCACCTTCATTAAGTTAGATTACAATATAGAGAGATTGGAAAATATGGATGTCACAAGAGTCCTGATTTCAGTACTTATCAAAATGATATCACTTGTTCTTTAAAGGTGTTGATCGATGAAATATTATTCGCAATAAGTATTTTAGAGGAACCATCCATGGCGATTTTAGAATCAGGTAGAAATGCAAAGAGGATGACGGAGATCGAGTCAAATTGGTCGACAGATGAGGATGAGTCAAATAGCAGCGGTCCGAAGGAGGCAGAAATTTTGGATGATACGACATTGGCGGTATCCTCTGATGATGCATATTAGAAACTTTACAGAGGAAAGAAAATCCCGAGAACATATCTTGAGATGGAAGGAAGATTCGGGAGTTATGATAAACCACAATTTCTAATCCCTTGGGGAAACAAACAACAACAAACAAGTTGAGGAGGCATCACTAATCAAGAAAGGCCCAAAGAGAATGGAATACATAGCTCGTATGATGTGGAGGAAAATGGAGACAATTCCACATGGAAAAAAATCTCACAGCAGATCAATTTAACCTAGCTCTTAGCCCAGGTGGAAATAAATCAAAAGATGGCCCATTTGCTTTGGCCCATTATTAGCTAAGTGGCACATTTGAAGGAAGTTAGTTGAGAGACCATTTAAATTGCCCAAAATTTTAAAATTTGTGCCTATCAAACAGTATCAATATGGCTAATGGGGAAAGGCCTGAAGTGGCCCAGACTACTAATAAGGAAAGCTACGTACAAGATGAAAAAGGCCCACAGGATTCAGACCCTATAATTTTCAATCAAAATCCAAAATGTTAAAAAAGAAGCAGGTTTTTCTAAGCAACAATTTTGTCTCAATCGGAGAAATTGTTTCAATGAGGGCAAAATATGTCTAGCGAGAAAGAAGAAAGAAGGCTCTTCAAAGAGGGCAAGGAAAAAGGAAGAAAAGAAACAACTCTCTATTTCTTGCCGATATTATCTCATCTGAGGATAGAAGAACTTTAGTCAGAAAGAAGAAAGAGAGATCTTCTATTCCAAGCTCGAAAGTTGCATTGAATCATAGGACTAAGGAAGCAGTGAACATTTGGGAAGTTATAAAACACATAAGATTGAAGATAGTTGAACCAGAACATAATTTTGGAGTAAAGTGGAAAATTTGAAGGAAAATATTAAAAAGGCAAGCGGAAGGGAAAATGAGAGGATGACGGGAACCAATCAATGAAGATTCTTATGTACAATATCAGAGGTTTGGGGTGTAGAGCTAAAAATAAAGAGGTAAACAGATTTACCAAAAAGTTATCGTTTTGATTTTGTGTGAATTCAAGAATCCAAGAAAGAATTAGTTGATGAGTTTTTGATTAAATCAATTTGGGGTAATGGAAATTGCGGATGGGCTTATAGAGATCTGATGGCAGATTAGAACGTGTGGTGTCTATTTGGAATGCTGAATATTTTACAACCAGTAGTTGTTGCCATATGCAAGGAACTTTGGTCGTGAATGGTGTGGGGTGTTGAAAGGATATATTGATGTGTAGTCAATATTTATGCGTCGTGCATTTATCAGGATAAATTGGAATTGTGGGACATGTTTCTACATTTGTTAAACCAGAATGCAAATAGTTGTTTGTTTGTTTGTTGTTGGGGATTTCAACTCGATCAGAAGGGAATCAGAGAGGCAAGAAGAAGAAATATTATTAATATAAGAGATATATCATCTTTTAATACTTTTATAATAGCTGATGGGCTTATTGAGCTTCCTCTTCATGGTAGACTCTTTACTTGGTACAGTCCAGATGGATTGTGTAAAAGAAAACTCGATCGTCTCTTCTCAACAAAAAATGGCTTCTCCAGTGGCTAAATTCCTCTAAAAAAGTATTGGGAAGATCATTATCGAATTATTATCCGATTATATTGGAGATTAATGTATAGGATTGGGGTCCAAAACCTTTTAGATTTATTAATGTGTGGTGGCATCATGCAGATTTTAGAAATTTCGTGGTATCAAAGTGGAGAATCTACGAGGTTGAAGGATGGTGCAGCTACATTGTGAAGGAAAAATTCAAGAAATTAAAGGTGGACCTCAAATCCTTGAACAATGAAGTTTTTGGGTCAATGGATAAAGGATTGAGTAGAGAAGAAAAGAGATACTTAATCTTGACATGATGGATGAGGTTTTGGGGTTAGAAGAGAATAAGATCATAAAGAGGAATGAGGAAAGAGCAATGCTTTTGTGCGACCTTAAACTTAAAGACAAATCTGTTGAGACAAAAGGCAAGGTGAAGATGGCCCAAAGATGGTGATGCAAATACCAGCTACTTCCACAAGCTATCAATAAGAGATAGAAAAATGAAATAACAGGAGTTTTTATCAATAATCTATGGTGTGAAGAGGAAGAATTAAAGGTAGGGACTTCCAAGCATTTCCAAAATCTTTTCAAAGCTGCTAAAACCTTGTGGCCAGTCTTGGAAGCTGGATTTTATGAGAAGAAGATCAGTTATGAAAAAAAAAATAGTTCCTGACTTCTACTTTCTCGTAAGCTGAAATTAAGAAAGCAGTGGACTCTTGTGATAGTTTGAAGAGCCCGGGTCCAAACAGGTTTAATTTTGAATTTTGAAGGAATACAAAGAGTTGATGAAAGAGGATTTTGTATGATTATTTGAAGAGTTTCATTAGCATGTTAAACTTGTGAAGGGACTAAACTCGTCCTTCATAGTACTTATTCCGAAGAAAGAGAAAGCCTTATATCTCTTCGACTATAGGCCGATATCACTTATTGGGAGCATTTATAAAGTGATTGCAAAAGTTTTCTTAACAAGATTGAGCAAAGTCTTAGATTCAACCATTTCTGGGCAACAAAGTTCATTCATAGGAGGAAGACAAATACTAGATAGTGTGGTTGTTTTGAATTAGGTGATTGAAGAAGCCAAGGCCAAAAAATGTGATTGTTTGCTATATAAAATTGATTTCGCCATGGCTTATGACTCTGTTGATTGTGGATACTTGAAGATGATTATGCATGGTTTCGAGTTTGACAACAAGTACATAAAGTGGTTTATGAAGTGCATGACCACAACACACCCATCTGTTTTGATTAATGGGAGCCCGACAGAAGAGTTTCAGCTAGAGAGAGGACTTAGACAAGGAGATCCACTCCCACCTTACATATTTATCATTGCAGCAGAAGGATTGAGTATTATGATGAAGAAAACAATTGGCGGAGGGTTGTTTGAACCACCACATAGGGAGAGAGAAGATTCAGGTGTCCCATTTACAATACACGGATGACACCATGTTTATTGGCAAAACGAAGTAGGTAAATGTTCAGTTTTCGAATAGCTTTTTAATTAATTTGGAGATGGTATCAGGATTGAAGGTAAACCGAGAAAAGTGTGGTGTTATGGGGATAAATGTTGATGAAGAAAGAATGCAGGGATTTGTGAATACCTTGAGATGACAAGTAGGGAAACTTCCATTCCAATGTCTGGGATTTAAGGTTGGAACTATGCATTGAAAATCTTTGGATTGGAGTCAAATGGTTAAAAAGGTGAGAAATAAATTTAGAAAATGAGAGAGTTTGAATATATCCATCAGAGGGAGACTAACTCTTCGTATTATTATCGATTCTAGTATACTACTTAGCCACCTACTGAGCTCCTAAAAAAGCCTACAAAGAAAATTTATGGGGGGGGAGGAATAAGTTATCATAGGTCAAGTGGAAATAATTTGTAAAAAAAAATTCTCTGGGGGTCTTGGTGTGAAAGATCTCAAAAGCTTTAATAAAACTTTATTGGGCAAGTGGATGTGGAGATTTTATACAAATCCTGAGAGTTTGTGGGCAAGAGTCATTAGGTTTAGGTGGGATGTAAACTGGGGATTGAGTGAAGGGAGAGGATCATCAAGTCCTTTGGGGTGGTATGAGGGAATTTTGAAGGTCGTGGGATGGGCTTGAGGAAGTTAGGAAGACTAGTTTTGCAAGAGATTGTGTAGGAAAATTGGGGATGAGAGGGAAACATTATTTTGGGAGTATAAATTGGTGGGGGAGTATCCTATAAAATGGAGGTTTCTTAGACTCTACCATCTAAGTATAGATAAATTAGCAAGAGTGAATAAGATGGGGGAGTGGGTGGAAGGAGAATGGAGGTGGAAGCGACAATGGAGAATAAATATTTTTATAGAGAAATATCTGGTTTCAATAATTTAATTAATTCGGTGAACTAGTGTACAATAAATCGGAAGAAGAGGGATAAATGGAAATGGACAGTAGAAATAGACGGCACTTATTCCATTAGCTTAGCGTATGTTCAACTCATGAAAGATGCGGACGAGCGATTCAACGAAGAAAGAGAGGAATTCAGGATCTTTTGGAACAAATGGATACCAACAAAAGTATGCATCCATGCTTGGAGAGATCTTTGAGAGAGGCTTCCAAGTTCCAACCACATTGAATTTACAACGCCGGAATGCACTCTCACATCAATCCACAACCAACTGCTCTTTTTGTGTAAGAGACCCGAATCAGTAAGACATGTGTGATTCTAATGTGAGTTTACGTATCAAATTTGTATGAAATGTGTTGACTGATTCAGATTGAATGCTACTCTTTCATCTAAGTCGAAAATAAACGCCACTATTTTTCATAAATATAAAGATGGAGGTTAAATGGTTCGTGCAAGAGATGAAGTTAAGAATTTGGAGCTGGATAAACGAGAGAGGTAATTTGAGGCATAAAATTTCATTTAATGAGCGGTGTATGAGTCTTAAAAAAATTTGGGAGACAATTTAAAACATTCATTTTCAACTAAAAAAAAATTTATTTTACACTTTTCAAATATGAATAATTTTTTTCCATCCATTTTCAATATCAAACAATTTTTTACCTAATATGTCCCACAAATATTATCATCTAGTTATTCCACCGCACCCCACCATACTCTATTTGATATTTATATAATTTAATATTATCAGATATTATATAATAATAAATAATACAATAAAATTTTAAAACATACAATTTTAATAAATTAACTAATAATATTTTTATCATATATAGGTGATTATTTAAATTTTATATTTAGACTACTTTAATGTATAGTACATATTAATGAATATTATTATATAAAAATTAAACTTTAATGTTAATTAATGAATATTATAGTTTATACAAGTACATCAAAATATTTAATTTGTGATGTTTGAAAATATATCTATTAAAATTTATTAACACGAGAGCATTATCCACATCAAAATTAAATCAAAATTTTAAATTTTCTACCGAATTGGCCTCATAAAAATTTAATTATAAACTTTAATTTTTATGAATTGCGTATCGAATCAGTGATTAATTAATAAATTTTTTTCATACAAAATACTAATTGGAAAATGAATATTTAAAATACGAGATTAATGCACTTTTGGTCTCACAGGACACGCACCCGATTCAAAACGGTCCCAAGAATTTCAGTTTTGGTCCCATGTATTTTTTTCTTTACAAAAATAGTCTCAAATGATTTGGATAATACAAAATTCATCCCATATTATCTAAAATCGTTTTAAAATTAATGGAGAAATCACATTCTTTGCATGTGCTCTGCTATTAAGTCAAAATAACACAAAATCAATACAGAAAACACATATTTTATGGAGATTACACAAAAAAAAAAAAACCTACACAATCGCGAATTGTCGTCTTCTTCACCGGGGAAATTGGGGAAATTTACCCCAATAATGCTATACAGAAAAGGAATACGGAGAACTTAAAAACATGATTAATATCCACAAAGTATGTGTTTTCTGTGTTGATTTTGTGTTATTTTCACTTAATAACAGAGCACGTGCAAAGAATGTGACTTCTCCGTTAATTTTAGAACGGTGTGAGATGATATAGGATGAATTTCGTATTATTCAAATTTTTTGGGACTATTTTTGTAAAGAAAAAAAGATATAGGACCAAAACTGAAATGTTGTGGACCATTTTTAATCGGGTGTGTGTCCTGCGGGACCAAAAGTGCAATTCCCTCTTTAAAATACAAACTCTCTCTCTCTCTCTCTCTCTCTCTCTCTCTCTTTCTCTTTCTCCATATTTATTTATTTACTCATTAAATAGTTCATAAAGTCAAATTTATCACCTATATGAGGGTAGGGTAGTTATGAGGATAAAATAGGATTCAATTCAAAGTTATTAACTCTTTTATACCCATTTTCTAAGGGTATATTGGTCTTATATGATAAAATTGGTATAAAATTATTTTTAAAGTAGATGTGGATAAAATAAATTCTTAAAGGTGAAAATTGGTATATTATGATAATCTCACATAAGAATTTTGTGTTAAAAGTCTTGACTACTTTAGTAACTGTATTTAAATCTATAAATATATAAAAGTAACAACATCCGCCAAATATTTAGATATCTCAACGAGGGTATAGAACCTCATTCCTTGGTGAAAATGTAAATTTCACTCTCTAAAAAAATAGTAAAAAGTAAAAGATCCTGAATATATGTGTTAGCACGGATGGAGATTCCCTCCTGTACATGGGTCCTGTGCAGGAGGAGGGCCATTGGATCACACACACCCGTGCATGTGTGTGTATGTGATCCAATAATCCGGGAATCCAGATCCTTGTCAGTACAGCATGCCCCTCAAATTTTCTACAGAAAACTAGAAAAACGAAGTAATATCGATAAAGACAAATTAAATTTAAAATATATCGATCGTAGTATAAAAATTGAGGCTAAAAATAGTGATGATTTTGTATACTGTTTTGTTCTTGAAAAAAGGTTATGGGGTACATTAATTATCTCATATATTATCACAAATTATCTCTTTTTTTAGAAAAAAACAAATATTGAAATCTGAATTTCCTGATCTTTGTTCGAACAAACTGATTAGAGCAATTATAACGAGTTGGCCTTTGTACTTCATTATTTCAATCTCAAAATCAATCATGATGTAAACTGCTCATCAATCATCATCGCCGCCTCTTTATCACAGTCATTGTGGTTTAATTCCTTCAAGTTTTCCATTCATTATTGGTAAAGAAAATTGCAAAACATAAATTTATCTAGTGTAGAAATTTTTTAAATCAATAATAGTGAAGAATCGAGAGAGCCTTTTCTCCACAAATAAAAATTTATGCTTATATACACTAACTATTTTCACTCGTGCATTGCACAAATTATTTATCTTTGTTGGTCCCAAATAAGCAAAGACAGGTATATGGGGGAATACACCTGTAAGTCCAATTTTTAAATAGACAGTTAATCAGAGGACTTTCTTTCAAAGTACAGGCTACTACAAAAAGATCAGTGGACTTGAAGGTCGCCTGACAAGTAGTCTGAGTATTTGATCAGATTGAGTTTTGCAGCGGATAATTAATGAAAACACTTGAAGTTAACACTCACACAAAAGCATAAGAGACACATGGATTTATAGTGGTTCGGAGTTCAACTCTCCTACATCCACTTTTCCTGATTTAACAGGAGAATTCCTTAACCACAAGAATTCCTTGTTTTAGAGTGCCAAGGTGCACTGATCAAGAATAACTCCTCTTGATCTCTAGGATTTTAACTGAGTCCTAGTCCTCTCAGATTTCAGACTGAGACACTCCTCAGCTTACTTTCTTCCACTCACAACCTTGAACCTTACTTGGTTTAAGGATTTGAGTTTTTCCAACTACGGTTGAGATAACCCTTTACAGTGAAGACTAATATCTTGATAGGGTTATCTCAGTAGGCTTCTGAGATATTACAATGTAAGTCTAAATACAAGATTGAATTCTAATCAATGTAAGCACTTGGGAAACTAGAGTGATTTTTGAGTGCTTGAACTTTTCAGTTTTTTCAGTTGAGCTAGGTAGTTTCCCATACTTGACTTCTTCTTTTGTTCTTGTATTTATAGACTTAAATTTGAAATACTATCCGTTGGAGAGATAGCTTCAAATTTAAGCTATTTTGGTGTACCAACGTTCTTCAAGATTTTCCTCAGATTCTGGATGGTCAAATCTGTGAAAATGTAGCAGTCCAACGTTCAATAAATCTTCTTCAGATTTTGGATGGACAACTCTTAAGCATTAATGGTTGATATCTCATTAAATGCCTTCTTAGAGTTAATGCAGCCGCCTTTGAAAACTGTGCCATCCTAGGTTGTTGGTTGCTTCTGAACTTGGTATTGACAGGACAGGCTTTGTGTTAGATCCGTACTTAGGTGGAATTACCTCATTGGCCTGTCTTAATTGTTCCTCAGTCCAGTGTAACGGTTGCATTGAAGTCCTATGTCTTTTCTTCAGGTGACTTGGAACATTCTCTTTGCTGCATTTAAACACTTCATTTATGTGTTGGCTGCTTCCTTATTAAATGCTGAAGACATTTAAAACATCAGGGTACTTGTCTTCAGGAGAGTCCTCCAGGCTGCTTGAACTTAGTCTTCTGAGGTGCATTCTTCAGATAGTGAGTGTATCTACTAAACCTTCATCAGGCTAGTGTAAGATACATCAGGCTAGTTTCAACTACATCAGGCCAGTTTTTCAATAGAGTAGCCTGTTACAATACAAACTTAATTTCTAAGTTTTATCATAGCCTCTTAACACTTTGGGCTATTAGTTCTAAGTCTTTAGAGATACATCAAGACATCAGGGGAGCCTTTGGAATTTTATCAAAACATTTTACAAGTTATTTCCCAACAATTTCTCCATTTTTGATAAGAACAAAGACTTATATCCTGACTAGCCTATATCAGAAGACTTTTTCTTAGAAAAAATTAACATTTTTCAGAAGTTCCCCCTGAGTGAGTACCTGCAGGTTAGTTAAGCAGTTTATAAAGAAGTGCATAGGCCTAGCAGATAATGAGATATTATCTTGGGCTCAAAAGGATAGATATTTTCATTAATAGCAAAAATGATTACAGTTTACATGATTCCACTGTAATCATTAGACTGTCCTGCCCAACATAAAACAGAAACAAATCATAACATCTTCTTCTGCTTTCTTTTCTCAGTGCACTTGTTCCTCATAGACTTCCAAAGGCTGGCTTAACTCCTTATTGTGCAAACACTCTTTTCTTCAGCTCCATTTTTCTCTCCATTACCTCCTTGATGTGTCCCCTTAACCCAAGCTGATCACAAACAACTAGCCATTCATTCAGGATATCCTGCATCCTTACCTCCCCACTTGCATCCATTGGGGGCATGAAAAGAATAGAGCCAGGGGCTTTGAACGGTTCGCCTCCACTGTGTTCTTCCCAAGAGTTCAAGTTCCTGGGATACAAGGCAGGCCAGTTTTCTACCATTTTTTGATGAAAAACTTCATCAGCTTCCACTCCACAAAACTCTCATGTCACATAGAAGAAGTATACAAACTCCCTCTTGGCTTCCTCCCAGGAGTCATTGATCTCCTTAGGAACCCAAGGATCTATGTGAGGGTACCTTGCAATGGGCTCACTAGCCTGAGCTTGGCTTTTTCTTGCTTTCAACCTCCAGTAAGAATTTCTGGGCTTCCTTGGTGGTGGGGGCTTCATCACTTAGCCACTCTCAATCAATCTCTGCTTCTCCTCTATCTTCTCCAGGTTGTATTGATCAAGAGTCTTTCCTTCCTTAACTGCCTGGGCCAGTGGGCTGAGTGTAGGTGGCCTGAACAAGTCCTCAGTGGACTGGACTTTCTTGGGTGGACTGGGTGCAAGAGATGCAATCGGATTGGGATTTTCAACTGGAAGCTCCCTGACTTCCTCCTCTTCCTGAACAACTATCCTTCTTCTTTTAGTGCCCTGACCCTCAGAGGTACTTCCCTTCCTCTGCTCATTTCTCAGCCTCTTTTCTCTGAGTATTTGATCCTTGGCTATAGACAATTTGGTACTTCTTCCAGCATCAACCTTTCCCTTCCTTTTCTCACCATCAGTGGCCTGTTCTCCTTCTCTGACCAAAGTATCAATCTCCTGCCTAACTTCTGACACAACTTTTTCGGGATCAGCCTTCTTTCCCACTGATGGACCACCTAGTGCTTTGACTAGACTTTCTTCCCCTTTCTTGCTAACTCTCCTGGAGAGTTCAGCAAGAGCTATTGAGTGTTTCGCTGTATCTTGTTCCACCACTCTCAAGTGTGTAAGACAGTCCTCCGTTTCCTCATTCAGAGCCCTTAGATGAAAAGCAGCATTGACTCCAAAGTCAGTGAATGGCTGCAATTTCTCTTCAATTATCAGGCTAGTGGCCGCTTGAGTGGGGAGAACTTAGAGTGCCTGTCTTACTTGAGCTTCTATTTTAGCTTTCAGAGCTTCTTCCCTCTGTCTGATGTATCCATCCATTTTCTCCATCAGGCCACCTGCCATTGCGGTGATGGTGGCCTGCATCAGTCTCTCTCTTTCCTCCAAATTTTCTTGCCTGGCTGCTATCAGGGCTTGTGTATGAGCTTGCATTTCTTGATCCAGACTTGCTTTGAGATCATTGATTTCCTTGGATAGGTGCATCTCCATTTGATCTATATTACTAGACAAGTTAGTAATGAGTGTTAAGTTGGTGTCCTTTACCTGATCCAAGTGCTCATCAAGTACCGCTGTCTCAACAGACTGTTTCTCCATCATGATTGCTAGATTCTCCATCTTTCCAGTTAGAGTGGCTAACTCTTTCTCCTCAGGCTTGTGCTCCTCAGTGGCCTGGACAATGGTTTGAATAATTCCTTCAATATGATTGGTTGGTGTTTCATCAGGGGAGGGTACTAACTCCTTCTGAGTCCCCTGTGACTCAGGCTGCTTCTCACTCCTCTGTCCTTCAGTGCCCTGAGCTTCATCAGTATGAGTTATCTCCTGACCCATGCTAGCCTGACCCTCCTCAGCATGGTTGGCTCCCCCATCACCTCCATCATCTCCATCATTTCCCTTAACATCAGTAGTCTTTTCTTTGGGCCCTTCTACCAGTTTTGCATCTTCCAACTTCTTAGCAACAAGTTTGCCAAACTCCCACTCCTGCAGTAGTACACTGACCTTTCTTACTTGAGCAAACTCAAGTACCTCTTTCTCTTCTTTTCTCCAGAAACCTTCACCTTTACCCTTCACTCCTTCCAGAAGCTCATACAAATATGCATCTTTGAGCTTCACAAGTAGCCTCACCCTCTCAAACATCTCCTTGAGGGTGGGATGTGAGGTCAAGGCAGGGTATAATTGCTCCAGTTCATAGCAAGCCTCCTCCTTTAGAGAGTCCAAGTAAGTGTACTGGACCTCCTCCTCATCAGCTACTTGTAGTGAAGGCATAGCTTCACTAGCCTGAGAGACAGTGGGTTGTTCTTTGGTTACACTTTCAGGCTTTTGAGAGCCTTCAGTGGGGTTTTCAGTTACTGTTGGTTCAGGGGGTGTGATTTTGGTTACCTCAGAGGACTTTTGAGAGTCCTCGAAGACTTCTTATCCTCCTCTTTCCTCTTCTATCTCCTCAGAGCTGTCATCATCAGACTCCTCTGATTCTTCCTCCTCATCAGCTTCCACTTCCTCCTGCCCTTCCTCAATCCCTTTGAGGGCAGTAGTGACAAGTAAATGAATAGGGGACTTCATCCCCTCATCTTCTTCCTCAGTAGACTTCTAGGCCGATGAGTGGGTGTTGGAGGTTTCAGAGCTGCTGCTAATGGCCCTGCTTTCAATGAAAGCCTTCTTCACCAACCTTCTTTTTTTCTTTTCCATCTCATCCTCCTTGTGGGACTTCATTCTTTCACTGGGCTTTAAAGCCCTCTTCTTAAGGTTCAATGGTGGACTGTTCTCTCTTAACTCTCCAGGGACAGTGGGCTGCTCTTTCCTTGCTTCACCAACTAGTGCCACCACCTTTATCTTCTCCAAGAGTTTCTCAGAGTTAAACAGGATCTTGACTTTGTTCCAGGACCTTGTATCAGGGAAGTTGTACTTCAGAGTCAATGCCTCAATGATAAGAGACACTCTTGAGGCATAGCACAACTTGTGCTCAATCAGCATCCTCCCTTTGACCACCTTCAGTTTACTCCTTCCTTCCCTAAGATTTGAAATGAAGAACTGGTGCTAGTTGAACTTCACCCTATCAGTGGTGTCTACAATGGTTGCCATCAATCTGAGCTTGATCTTGCTCACTTGCTCAATGCTCCCTTGATTTACCAGAAGGCATTTCCCAACAATCTCTGCTAAAACTTCAAATTCTGGTTTTAGCAACCTACAAGCAGTGAGAGATTGTTGGGAAAAGTGGTGACATACTACTCCTCTCACTGCTTGTAGGTTGCTGGGTCCAAACCCTCATTTGGCAGCCCAAAAATGTCATGTAAATTCTCCTGTTTCAAGGTGAATTTGTGCTTTTTCATGACTGCTTCATAGACCTCTCTCCTCTTCTTGTCCAGCCTTTTCTCACTCTTCTCTACCATAACAAAAGATCTGATGGAAGAGATGCTTTTCTCCATGCCTATGAAGAACTCCAGTACTTGCTTGTCATAGCATCTCTCTAGACCCTTTGAGAGAACCTATAGAGCCCAGCATGTCTCACAAGGTTAAGGTCCCTCCTGATGTTGTATAGGTGAGGATCAGAGAGGACTTTGGGGTTTGTTGAAACAAACAATTGGTTCATACCAAAAGTTTCTGTTGTTAGACAACTCTTTGTAGTCAACATACACTTCAGACATGGTTATTGAAGAGTGGGAAAGTGTTTAGGGATGAGTTTGTAGGGTTGAGAGTATGAGATGGTAAAAATTGCAAAGGTTGATAGTAGTGAAATCGTGTGAAAAACTGCTAAGTATGGAGGTTATTTATATTGGCAATCAAGGGTGGAGATTGAATAGAAGGATTTTGATCTACGGTTGTGATTGAGGCAATGATTTGGAAGATAAAGTGATTTAACTTCCCAAGTAATTTGTAACTATTACCAGATTTGGAAAGTGAGTTGGGTTAAGATCAAAGGTTGAGATTGAAGAACATGGCAGTTAAAAGTGGGGTTTTTCAAGATAGGTAACTGCTCGAAATCATCTCCCGAGATTTTATTGCACACTTACTATCGCATTAACTGCGCCGTAGGCACGATTATCAATAAAGTAACCGTCTGTCAGAAGTTATCTCAGTGGACTATTTGATCAGCCCAGTTTTGATCAGGTTAGTGAACTCTTCTGATGCCCAGACTACATCAGTGGACTTTTTCAGATGGATTTACTGATGTTTCTTGATTATTCCCCCTTGATGAGTAGCCTGTGGATTTACTCTGAGTCAGGTAGCCAGATTAGTTTCCTGACTCAGGGTCATGTAGACCCAACTCCACTGATAACTCATGAAACCTTGCTTCAGCCAAATGTTTTGTGAGTATGTCTGCCCTTTGCTTGTCAGCGTGGATCTTTACAAGGCATACATATTTCTTTTCCACATGGTCTCTGATGAAGTGATGCCTTATATCCACATGCTTGCATCTTGTCTGAAGTACTGTGTTCTGTGATATTGCAATAGCACTGTTGTTATCACAGAAGATAGGTACTTCACTAGCCTGAATGTTGTAATCAGTGAGTTGTTGCCTTATCCATAATATTTGAGCACAGCAGCTTCGAGCAGCCATATATTCTGCTTCAGTGGTGCTTGTTGCTACTGAGCTCAGCTTCTTTGAAAACCAGGATATCAATTTGTTTCCAAGGAATTGGCAAGTCCCAGTGGTTGATTTCCTATCAATTCTGCATCCTCTATAGTCAGCATCAGAGTAGCCTGTTAATTCAAAGTTATCATTAGAGGGGTACCAAAGTCCCATGTTGACATTACCCTTGAGATATCGTAGAATTTTCTTTGTGGCTTCCAGGTGACTCTTCTTTAGACTAGCCTGATATCTTGCACAGACCCCCACAACATAAGTAATGTCAGGTTTGCTGGACATGAATATCACCCAAGTGAATCTTGAGAAGTCATCCACCACCACCAGTGTGTATTTGCTTCCATTGATGCTGGCTGGTGTGACAGGACCAAATAGATCCATATGTAGAAGTTGAAGTATCCTGTCAGTGGAGGGAGTTGTCTTGCTTTTGAATGAGGCTTTTATTTGCTTCCTTTCTTGGCAGGCTTTGCAAATGTGATCTTTGTTGAACACCTCATTTGGTATTCCCTCCACCAGGCTTAACCTTGAGATCTTGTTGAGGGTCTTGAAATTCAGATGATTGAGTCTACTGTGCCATAGCCAAGTCAGGTAACTTGAGCTTTTGGCAATGAGACAGGTCTCTTTTGGGCATGATCTCCAATCTGCAAGATAAACATTTCCTTTCCTAGACCCTGTTAGTAGCACCTGTGTATTTGATGCATTCCTTACACAACATAGGTTACTTGAAAATTCAACACTATATCCCTTATCACAGAATTGACTTATAGAAAACAGGTTATGTTTTAGTCCACTGACATATGATACATTTGTTACCTGGACTATCCCAATTATCAGGGTACCATATCCTTCTGTGATTCCTTTTGAGTTATCACCAAATGTGACTTGAGGACCCTTCTTTTCCTTGTAGTTAGTCAGGAGACTTTGGTTGCCAGTCATATGCCTTGAGCAACCACTATCCAAGTACCAATCATCCTGAGAGTCCTCAACCTGCATAAAGATCAGTTCTTAGGTACCCATCTTGTGTTGGTAACTATTTGGTTAGTTGTACCTTTAGGGATCCAAATCTGCTTAACAGTCCTAATTGCTTTGGACTGGCTGATTTTTCTCCCATAAACATCTACATAAACAGTGGACTCTCTAACTGCCCTGGGAGTTGACTGTCTATAAGTGTCAGTCCTTTGTGGCATAGGAGGCTTGTTAAGTCTCCTGTTCCTAAAGGGCTTTGGTGCACCTGGCCTCAGGTGCTGTTGATAAGGAGGGGTATATTTTCTCTCATAGGGCATATATGAGATTGGTTCCCTATAGTGAACCCTTCTGTCAACTCCCATGACAGAGGATTCAGGCCAGTATGTCCTTTGCCTAGATTGTCTCTTAGAGGAGGATCTAGGCTGAGGATAAGTGTACTGAACATTACTCCATTTGTGATTAGAAAATTTTCTTTTATGGAATTCATTTACCATGAAGTTGGTTTTAGGAGGTGTATAAGTTGTTCTAGTCCTTTCAGTAGACCTACTTGGCATTATCACCTCCTTTGCAGGTTCAGCAGGCCATTTGCCCTTATCAAGGGTCCTTCTGGGATTCTCAGAGGACCTTACAAACACTCTCTCATTGCTGGTGGTGGTTGTAGCATTGAGAGGGCCTTCTGAGGATGTGCATGGGAAGAATCCTATCCCATGTCTGCTGTCAGAGCTATTTTGTAAACTTAGAATTTTCTCTATTGCAAGAGAGGGTTTATTTAGAGATTCTAGCTTTCTCAGCATATGATCCTCAGATTCCTTCATCAGATTTACATTGCTGATAAGGGTTTTGATTTGGATGGCTAGCTCATTATTTTCACCACCTAGCCTGACCCGATCATTGGTCAGTCCCCTGATCAGCTCATCCTTGGCACTGGCCTGACTTTTGAGTGTTTCCACTTCATTTGTCAGGGCAATGGTTTGGGATGCTGAGGCAAGGTCTGCCTCAATCTCAGATTCAGCTAGCTTGTTATTTTCATTTGCTAGCATCCTATTTTCTTCCTCAAGAGTGAGGTATGCTTCTTGCAGCCTGGAGAAGTCAACTATCAATTGTTCTAATGAGAACTGAAGGTTGAGTTCCCCTGCTGACTCTGAGCTGGGCTCATGTGAGTGTGCTATATATTGACAAAGATGAGATTGTACCTCAGGTTCATCATTGACCATGAGGCATAGATCATCAACACTGCTATCAGTGAACATCTCCTCAGAGGAGGTTTCAGCTTGTTCATCTTCTGCCACCATAGCTCTCATTTCCAGTCTCCTATTCCCCTTGGCCTGTCTCTCCTTCCTTTCCTTGGAGCTCAGCTGAGGGCAGTCATACTGGAAGTGCCCTGTCTTATTACACTGGAAGCATCTCTTCTCATCATCTTCACCTTCTTCTTTGTCCTTTCTTCTGGATTCAGGTTTTGAGGTGGATTCCTCACTCTTGTTGTTTCTTTTGTATTCCTTCTCAGGCTCCTTTTCATTCCTTGGAGTGAACCTGGATTTCTTCTCCTTGCTGTCCTGATAATATCCTTTGTATTTGCCAAACCTTGAGTTCAGCTTTTCAAATCTTCTTGCTAGGAGGTTCATTTCCTCTTTCAGCTCAGCCTTGCTTTGAGATTTGTAGGGCTTGTTGGCCTTCTTGATCTTGGCTGGTTCATTTTCAGAACTGTTTGTCTTGAAGGCTACTCCTTTCTCAGAAGAGGAAGGCTCTTCTGTAGCTCTTTTCCTGTTAAGATCAAACTCATAGGCCTTGAGTTCTGAGAATACCTGCTGCATAGACATGTTGGATAAATCTTTGGTGTTCTGCATCATCACTGAATAGACATCCCACCTAGTTGAGAGTCCCCTGAGAATTTTGAGAGCAACCTCCCTTTTGGTGTACACTTTACCAAGGGAGTTTATCTCATTCATAATATCAGTGTATCTGCCATCAAGCTGATCAATGGTCTTATTTGATTCCATTGAAAATTGTTCATACTTTTGAACAGCAACTGACAATTTATTTTCTTTTATCTTGTCAGTGCCCTCACATAAGAGAGCCAGGGTGTCCCATATTTCCTTTGCGGTTGTACAGTGAACAACCCTTCCCATGACAGAGTCAGGGATGGTTGTATACAGTATATTCATGGCCACAAAGTTGAACTTATGTCTCTTTCTTTCATCAGCAGTGAAGTCATCTTCATACTTAGGCCACTCCTCTCTAGGATCATTAATTTGTGCTTGTGTGATCCTAGGATTAGCAGTCATAAAGATAAAGGGACCCTTAGTAATCACCCTCAGCATCTCATCATGCACACATGCTAGGTGAGCCCTCATTCTGATTTTCCAGAAGTCATAGCCTTCTACTGTGAACTGGGGCAGCTTATAATGTGATAGGTGGTTGAGAGGATTGGTTCCCATGTTGGAGTCTGAGCTTCCTATAACATTGGTGTTGACTGCTGGTGTGGCTGTGTTCCCTGTGTTTGTTGACCCTTCTGCTTGAGTAGACATTATATAAGAGTACTTCAAGAAAGGTTAGTTAGATCAGTTCAAGTGACCACTAATGATAAATCGAGGCAGTAGTTCTTAGAACCTCTGCTCTGATACCACTTGTTGGTCCCAAATAAGCAAAGACAGATATATGGGGGGGGAATACACCTGTAAGTCCAATTTTTAAATAGACAGTTAATCAGAGGACTTTCTTTCAAAGTACAGGCTACTACAAAAAGATCAGTGGACTTGAAGGTCGCCTGACAAGTAGTCTGAGTATTTGATCAGATTTAGTTTTGCAGCGGATAATTAATGAAAACACTTGAAGTTAACACTCACACAAAAGCATAAAAGACACATGGATTTATAGTGGTTCGGAGTTCAACTCTCATACATCCACTTTTCCTGATTTAACAGGAGAATTCCTTAACCACAGGAATTCCTTGTTTTAGAGTGCCAAGGTGCACTGATCAAGAATAACTCCTCTTGATCTCTAGGATTTTAACTGAGTCCTAGTCCTCTCAGATTTCAGACTGAGACACTCCTCAGCTTACTTTCTTCCACTCACAACCTTGAACCTTACTTGGTTTAAGGATTTGAGTTTTTCCAACTATGGTTGAGATAACCCTTTACAATGAAGACTAATAACTAGATTGGGTTATCTCAGTAGGCTTCTGAGATATTACAATGTAAGCCTAAATACAAGATTGAGTTCTAATCAATGTAAGCATTTGGGAAACTAGAGTGGTTTTCGAGTGCTTGAACTTTTCAGTTTTTTCAGTTGAGCTTGGTAGTTTCCCGTACTTGACTTCTTCTTTTGTTCTTGTATTGATAGACTTAAATTTGAAATACTATCCGTTGGAGAGATAGCTTAAAATTTAAGCTATTTTGGTGTACCAACGTTCATCAAGATTTTCCTCAGATTCTGGATGGTCAAATCTGTGAAAATGTAGTAGTCCAACATTCAAGAAATCTTCTTCAGATTTTGGATGGACAACTCTTAAACATTAATGGTTGATAGTTCATTAAATGCTTGCTTAGAGTTAATGCAGCTGCCTTTGAAAACTGTGTCCTCCTAGGTTGTCGGTTGCTTTTGAACTTGGTACTGACAGGGCAGGCTTTGTGTCAGATCCGTACTTAGGTGGCATTACCTCATTGGCATGTCTTAATTGTTCCTCAGTCCAGTCTAACGGTTGTATTGAAGTCCTCTGTCTTTTTATCAGGTGACTTGGAACATTCTCTTTGCTGCATTTAAACACTTCATTTATGTGTTGGCTGCTTCCTTATTAAATGCTGAAGACATTTAATACATCAGGGTACTTGTCTTCAGGAGAGTCCTTCAGGATGCTTGAACTTAGTCTTCTGAGGTGCATTCTTCAGATAGTGGGTGTATCTACTAAACCTTCATCAGGCTAATCTAAGATACATCAGGCTAGTTTCAACTACACCAGCCTAGTTTTTCAATAGAGTAGCCTGTTACAATACATACTTAATTTCTAAGTTTTATCATAGCCTCTTAACACTTTGAGCTATTATTTCTAAGTCTTTAGAGATACATCAAGACATCAGGGGAGTCTTTGGAATTTTATCAAAACATTTTACAAGTTATTTCCCAACAATCTTATTATATGCATGAATTTAAAATTACATGCATGTCAAGTATTAACTATTTTTAAAAAATATGAACCTTTTAATATCAAAATAAAAAAATTAACTAAAATTAAGTTATTTTTTATTTTACTTTTTTATAATAATCTTTACTTAAATTTAAATATATATATTTATACACACACTTATTTGTTAAGTATATTAATTTAATTAATCAACATATTTTTTAAATTCATTTTGGGGCTTTAAATAGTTTAAAAAATCAAATAAAAATTGTTTTATATTGAATTTTATCGATATATATAACAAAAAAATTAATACAACAAAACTTTACAATTATGAAAAATAAAATTCATATTAAACTTCATCAATATATCTTTTAAAATTTTATTTTTATTATATTATGAAAACCATGAATCTTAATTCTTACTAATATTTCACGTAATATGCGGGAATTCACTGTGTTTAAAAATAGAGTGATTTGTGAGTTGTGTTGATTGGCGAACTACTCGAGGATAATCACATGATTAATTAGCCAAGGCTAAGAAGGTCGCCGACCTGCTTAGAAGTTACGTCATCAACCTTGACCAAAGTCAACATGGGGGAGCTCGCCAAGAAAGCAAAGAAGCTCGCCCAGATGCCCATTGACCCAAGTCAAATAACCGACCAAACCTGAGAGAGAGAAGCTCGCCGTTGAGCTCGTCACTTATGAAGACACAAGTGGGTGACCTAAGGAGACCATTCAGAAGACCATCTCAATATTGCTCCGAAACAACTAAAAGACCTTGAAGCTCGCCCAGAAGCTAGGCTAGGTCTAGGACATAGATCCCAGTTGTATAAATAGCGAGTAGAGGTGTAGTAGGACGAAACAGTGTAAAGGTTGCATAAGTAGGGAGTAAAGACAACTGTCAAGGACACTTGTCAACACCTAAAGCCAAGAAGGCTCACAAGATGCCACCTCACACATGTAAACCTATAAATAGGCCTCCCATGTACTTTTCTCGTTCTAAGTTTCATAATCCAACAAACACTTTCTCTCACTAAGCTCTCTACTTTCTCTCTCTATTCATCACATTCAAGAACAAGTTTTAATTCTTGTATTGTTTGGTAGATTTAAGAAGTTTAACAGTCATTTAACCTTCCAATAACAAAATCTATCAACAATATGGCGCTAGAAGGAGGGTGGTCCGAACCTCTGATTCTAAAAATTTGTAAGAGATTAGTGAAGGATTGCTTGAAGATTTGAAGGTGTTCTTGGCAAAACTCAAGAACACTTTGAAGATACACATACATTTCCAGTTTTCCGGATAAATTACCAAATTTTCGGACTGAAAACATACCAAAAAGGATTTTAAACGCATGAGTGTAGGCAAATAAACCAAACTCTGGACAATTTTCTTGCATGCAAGGCTAAACAAAACCTTACACTGACCTTTGCTGGAAAAAGACGACCTTGATGACCTTCTAATCAAAACACTGAACAATGTCAAAAGAAAACACCTCCGCAACTACGAGGAGATGGAAGGGGCGTAGACCCCAAAATAAAACTGATGGGGAGACCTCGCGGCGAGCTCCACAAAGACATGATGCCCCGCGAGCTCCCCAGCGAGCTATTGTGGCACAAGAGGAGTTAAACCCAGCTCTGAGGGACCTCGCCAATGACCCTGATGAGCTTCAAAGAACAATCGCCGCTCTGCAGAGGCTACAACAGAGGTAACAGGGCGACCTTGCCCAGGCATCCTAGCGAGCTCCTGCCAACGAGGCCCGGGAGCATGCGACTAGGCCAACCTAGGCTACCCAAACTAGGGGCAGGCCAGCGACCTTCCCGCCGAACAAGAGGTGAGCTCCGCTCGAGCTCGCCAGTACAAATAGCGTACCGGGAAGGCCAAAGTGGTGAAAAGGCTAGGTTCACGAGACGGGCGAGCTTCAGCCTATACTGAGGCATCGGCCACCTACCAGTCCAGAGAAAGGGAGGTCCTCCGGGGTAGGTTAGGGCCCAGGCGAGAAGAGGTTGAATGAGTGACGGCCCCTGCTTCATCCGGAGGGGTGAGTAGGATCTACAGCCTCGTAGGTCCGCTCACGATCGTTTAAGGAGGCCTGCAGCCGATAGATTTGGCCCGAACAGAGGCCACCAGTTCCAGCCCATCACAGAAGGGCTACCCCAGAGCGAGGGACTGCGGTGACATGCGTCCACAAGGCGCACAACCTTTGAACAGCCTCCATAGGAGGTAGCTCATGATGACGAGCTGACCACATTAAAGAAGGCCGTTGAGCAGCTATAGATGCAAGTAGGTGCCAAAACTGGCGGACCTGATGCTACCTCCCTTCCAGCATTTCCATTGGCACCAGCCATCTTAAAAGTACCTGTTCAAAAGAAAATCCAATTTCCGGCGATGTACGCATACGAGGGGGAATCTGACCCAAAGGTTCACCTCGCCAAGTATGCGGACTACATGATCTCAGTAGGTACCACCGATGCAATCCAATGCCGGAACTTTCCGCTAACTCTCGGGGACTGAGCTCATCGCTAGTTCTCATCACTCACCCCGAGGTCGATTCAATCTTTTGGCCAACTCACGCGGGAGTTCTTGGCCCACTTCTCAGGGTTCGGGTTATACTTGACCCAGAAACACCGGCTCGCCAACATACACCACGGCGAGAAGGAGACCGACCAGCAGTACTTGGAGAGGTTTGACAAAATACTACTGGAAGGCGAGCCAATGAGCGAGGTTACAAAGATTGTTGCAAGAAGCCTTGATGAAGGAGGTCGGTGCCTCAGATGAGAAAAAATAGCATGGAAAGAAGTCCGGGGGCACGTACAAAGCTCCCCTGAACTTGAAGGCTTTTGGCGATGTAGACGAGTTTAAGGAAAAACTCAACCAAGTACTTACCCTCACTTTCGACCATGTTTTTGCTGCGGTCAAGGACAAGACAATGTTGAATGAACCTAGGAAGATTAGTCAAGATAGCACAAAGCTCAAGCCCAACAAGTTTTGTGCCTACCATCAATCAATCGACCACTTCACCAGTGAATGCCGCGACCTCCTCAAGCAACTGTGGAAATTCTACAAGGATGGAAAGCTGGCCGAGTTTGTGAAAAAGGTACCTGCCAAGAGAACCAGGATAGAGAGGAGAGAGGTCTCCGACGATGAGGAAGAAGATTAGGACCGACGAGGTCCGCAACACAGACGTAAGGCACCTCTCCCACTTCCGCAAGACTAGGAACCAACCCGAGAACTCCTGGTTCTCGAAGAACACTTCGGAGCTATAGGAGGTCTCCAAGATGGAAGATCCTCCATCTCCAAGACACAAAGAAAGGCCGAGGTCCGGGCCATTAACCAGGTCCAGGAAGGCAGCTCTAGTTCCAAGCCCGCCACTTAACCTACAGCCGAGCTGACATTCTCCCAGGTGGACTTGGAAGGGATTCTAACTCCCCACAATGATTCGTTGGTGATCAGCGCCAAAATTATGAACGTTCGAGTTCACCGACTTCTAGTGGACACTGGCGCCTTCACCAACATTTTCTTCAAATCTACCTTAAACGCCTTAGGTGATTTTGAGTCGTATATTGAGCCTAGTAATGCTAGGATAGTGGGGTTTGGAGAAGTTGTAACCGTCCCCGTAGGCCAGATTAGGTTGAGCGTCCAACTTGTATCGACCGAGGACCCAGAGAGGAGACTGACTAGGCTAGTAGATTTCCTAGTTGTCGACCAGTAGTCTACCTATAACGGGTTCCTTGGCCATCCATTTATTCATGAATTCAAAGCGGCATGTTCAACCTACTACTACTGTCTTAAATTCCCAACTCCTAAAGGTGCCGGAACGATTAAAGGTGACCAGAAAAAAGCTCGTGAATGTTTGCTGTAGATTAAAAACAATCGTGAAGGAAAAAGTGTAGCACCGGTTCACATACTTGAAGCCCAAATTCCAGTTGTTAAGCCCAATATCCTAGACGTCATCTCGATTGAATCCGAGTAGATGGAGGTAGGCGATTAGCCGGACGAGGTACAAGTAACCCAGGATGGAGAACCAGTGAAGAACTCACAACCGACACCCATGGAAGGAGTGGAAGAAACTCAAATTGGCCAAGTGCAAGAACCTGCGCAAGACCTGCAACCTGTGCCCTTGAAAGTAGTCAACGATGTACCAGGAGCGGAACCTGTGAAAGATCAAGAACCAGTGCCCATGGAGGTTGATCAAGCTCCCCAGGTTGGAGAACTATCCCAGGTTGAAGGACCATCCAATCCAACACCTCAGGAAGCATGAACAGTTGAGGAACCTGTCAGAATGGGTGAAGGTGGCGAAGACCTGGAACCTCGAATAGGCCATGAACCGGTGATGAAGGAAAACCTGGAGGAGTTCCTAAAAGACCCAAGATGGAAGAACCAGAAGAGGAAGGCTGCTCCCATGGAGGAACTAACAGCAATCCCGGTGGACCCAGAAAGGGACTTGGAACTTTTTATAGGTTCTTAGTTGCCAGAACCATACCGGTCAAAGATGGAGGTTTTCCTCAAGTCCAACTTAGATGTATTTGCTTGGTCCCACGAGGATATGACGGGAATCCCATTGGAGCATGCATGTCACCGACTCAACATAGACCCGGCGAGGACACCTGTCCGCCAAAAGCGAAGGAAGTATGGACCAGACAAATACGAAGCTTTAACCACGGAGGTCAAGAAGCTGTTAGACACCAAGTTGATTAAGGAAGCCTTGTGCCCACTGTGGGTTGCGAACCCAGTCCTGGTGAAGAAGCCCAATGGAACGTGGAGGTTGTGCATCGACTTCACGGACCTAAAGAAGGCGTGCCCAAAAGATAACTTCCCACTGCCCCACATCGATCAACTTGTAGATATCACTGTAGGCCACAAGATGATGACGTTCATGGATGCCTTTGCAGGCTGTCACCAGATAGCAATGCACCCAGATGACTAGGAACACACGACATTCTACACCAACAAGAATATGTACTGCTGGGAGAGGATGTCGTTCGGACTTATCAACAACGGAGCTACCTACCAAAGATTGGTGAACAAGATGTTCGATCAACACATTGGTCATACCATGGAAGTGTACGTGGACGACATAGTTGTCAAGAATTTGCGGTAGGAGGATCACCTTGACCACCTAAAGAAAACCTTCGACATACTACGCCAGTACAACATGAAGTTAAACCCAAAGAAGAGCAGCTTCAGCGTACACTCGGGAAAGTTCCTAGGGCACCTGGTAAGCCAAAGGGGAATAGAGGTCAACCCGATGCAGGTCAAGTGCACCATTGAAATGAGCGCACCGGACTCAGTACTGAAGGTTCAAAGGTTGACCGGATGTTTGACAGCTTTGAACCGGTTCATCTCCAGGTCCGGCTATCATAGCCGTCCATTCTTTGAAGCAATCAAAGCAAACAGACTTCGGCATAAGGATGACTTCCAATGGACAAGCGAGTACCAGAAAGCTTTCAGAGATATAAAGGTATACTTGACCAATACTCAGATCCTGTCAAAGCCGGTACCTGGTGAGAAGTTGTACCTATACCTAGCTGCGTCGGAGGTAGCCATCAGTTCCGTCCTGGTTCGAGAAAAGGGCAAAACACACCTACCAGTATACTACGTAAGCCAAGTCTTACACGAAGCTGAGTTGCGGTACACCCCAACAGAGAAGCTAGCCTATGCACTAGTGATGAGTGTTAGAAAGTTGCGGCCCTACTTCTTCGACCATCCGGTAGAGGTGTTGACAATGTTCCCACTAAGGCAGATACTACACCGGCCAGACACTGCAGGACGCTTGTTGAAATGGTCACTAGAAGTTAGCCAATACGGTATAACCTACGCACCCCGAACAGCGATCAAGGGACAAGCGCTCACCAATTTTATCGTCGAGCTAACTTTCCTACAAGATCCGACGAGGGGGTGTATAGCTCTGTGGCACCTCTACGTAGACGGGTCTATCTGGACTTATCCGCAGCAGGAGCCGGTGTAGTGCTGATAAGCCCAGGTAGACAAGTCTTCACCTCAGCAATCCGGTTCGACTTCAGAGTAAACCAACAACGAGGCAGAATATGAAGCGTTGATAGCTGGACTTAGGTTATCATTAGCTGTGGGGGCATCCAATCTTCAGATTTTCAGAGATTCCCAGCTAATAATATCCCAAGTCCGGGGAGAGTACGAAGCTAAAGACCAGTAGATGATGATGTACCAGAAGATAGTAGCACATCTAATCTCGATGTTCAAACAAGTTTACATCGAGCACATTCCAAGGTTGAAAAATACACAAGCTGATGCACTAGCCAGGCTAGCAACCAGCTATGGTGAAGCAGAGTTGACGGAGGTCGTCGTCACCAAGATGAAGAACCCCTCAATGTGTGATTATAAAGAAAATCAGACATCGAGTGGGGGGCAGGAAGATGGTGAAGATTGGCGCACTCCGATCGAAAGATATTTGAAGGATGGGTCGGTCCAAGAAGACGCGTGGGAAGCTAGTCGGCTAGTGAAGAAGGCAGTCAGATATACGTTCATAGATGGCTAACTTTTCAAACGTGGATTCTCTCTACCCCTACTCAAATGCTTATTTGAAAAGCAAGGGTTCGAGGTGTTAGAAGAAATCCACCAAGGAATTTTCGGATGCCACGCTGGGGGGCAAGCTTTAGCATACAAGACAATCAGACAGGGGTACTACTGGCCCACTCTACGAAAAGATGTCATTAGCTTCACTCAAAGGTGCCGAAAGTGTCAGCTGTTCGCACCTAATATTCACTCTCCAGCTACTCAACTAAGTCGTTCTTCAGCCCATGGCCTTTTGCAAAATGAGTATCGATTTGATCGGCCCATTTCCACCTGGCAGAGGCGGTGTAAAGTTCGCTGTAGTAGCAGTGGATTATTACACTAAGTGGGCTGAAGCCGAGGCACTTACCACGGTGACGCAGGAAAGGATGATCAGTTTTATATGGAAAAATCTAATATGCCGATCTGGACTTCCGCAGTCGATAGTGACAGACAACGGTAGACAGTTCGACGGTCGGAATTTGAGAGAAGTTTGCATTTCATGGAACATTAAGAAACACAACTCAACTCCGTACCATCCGCAATCGAATGGTCAAGTAGAAGCAGTAAATAAAATTTTGAAGCATGTGCTAAAAATCCGCCTCGAACACAAGAAAGGAAGCTGGGCGGACGAACTTCCGGAGGTTCTACGGTCATACAGAACTTCATACCGAGCAAGTACCGGGGAAACCCCATTTGCCTTAGCTTTTAGAACTGAAGCGGTTGTGCCGGTAGAGGTTCAGAACAAGACTTGGAGGGTGGTCGGTTATGAAGAAAGGGAGAATGATGAATCCTTGGCAGTGGAAAAAGACTTGCTCGAAGAAACTAGATCTTCTTCAGAATTAAAGAATGCCACCTACAAGCAAAGGGCAGATAAGTATTACATTCCCAGGTCCGAGATCAAAGGTTCAAAGTAGGTGAGTTGGTACTAAGGAGAAAGTTGGCTACTCCGCCTGGTGTATTCGGACCAAACTGAGAAGGACCGTTCAGAGTCACTGTGGCTTGGGCAAACGGAACGTATGACCTCGAAGACATGGAAGGGAAAGCCTCGTCATATACGTGGAGCGCAGCACAGCTAAAGAAATTCTATCAGTAGCAGCGGAAGGATTGGAGTATGAAAAGAAGTCCGTCACATGAAGAATGCTCAGAAGAAAGCTTATATGCCCTTAAAAGAAGAAGCTGCTACATTTCCTTGAGGAGTCTATCCAAGATCATATGTGTGCCGCCAAATCAGACTTCTGAAACCAAGATGATAGATTCATTGTACAAACGTGTGAAGACAGTGTCTACACCAGCTGTTGGCAGTAGAGGAAGGTGAACCACCACTTGTAATAGACTAGTTGAAGGTTTGCATCAGAAATGTTGATGACATCCGATGTATATTTCGTTATTATATGGAGTTAGAATTTTTTCAGAAATATCAATTGTTCAAAGCTCCGTAATACGCAAGGGCCAAGGTCCCAAACGTTATAATATAAAAGCTCAAGGACAAAGGCCGAAGTGCCCAAGGTTAGTAAAAGTGTCCTACATAAAGGATCACTAAGCGCCTACTGCCCTAAGTTAGAAAAATTCACAAAAAAGACGATAAAAATGTTTAAGGCAAGGTTCGTGAAACCCAATAGCCAAAGTGAATTAAATAAAGTACAAATTGCTGCCCTAAGTGGTCTAAGACGAGCAATTCGTGGCCCTAAGTGGCATAAGACAAAGAATATGTACTAAATAAATGAAGTACAAATTCGTAGTCAAAAGCGACGTAAAATGAATGATTCGCCTCCCGAAGTGGAATAAGATGAACAAAAAAATAATTACGATATAAAAACGTGCTAATAAAAGATATAACGTGCGTAAAATTTAAAATAAGATAAGTCGAAGATCAAAGCTCGTTCATTAAAAATACTTAGAATATTCTAAGTATAAACAGTTGCGCTGGTTACAAAGCCAACCAACTAGCTATCTTTAAACTACAAAAGAAGCTCCTTCTGGGCGAGCTATACGAGCCTGGCGAGCTTCAACTACTTGAATGAATAAACAAAAGCAAAACAACAAAAAAGACTATGTTAAAGAAAATCAAGGAAAAATCCCTAAGTTTCAGGAGCAGTGGAAGCTTCGGTGGCATGAGTGGCGGAGGCATCAGTTGGAACCTCGGCATGGGCGACCTCATGGGCAACCTCACCACCAGCAACTTGGCCAACTGGGGGAGATAGCCTGGGAAGTTCAGTAATATTCCCGGTTAGGCCGCTGGTGTCCAGTTCGCTGTTGTCGAGCATAAGATCCCCGCAAGCTTCTTGCAATTGTTCGACAGTAGGGGGAGTTCGCTCCTCAGCTCGCACCTCATCCTCAGCCTCAACAACCGGGACCTCGAATGTTTGGATGATCTTGTAGCGGTCCCGTACAGTTTCAAGGTTGATCCCATACCCGGTGAGGTCGCCGATGTTCAACTCTGTGCCCTCTGGAATTTTGACCTTCGCCACGCAATCATCAAAGTCCGACACCAGAGCTTCCCACTCATCCTCTTTGTTCATCCGGGCTCACTAGAAGGAACGGATTACCTCAGCAAAGCAGAGAATGAAGCCGAGGTCTGTGGCGAATATCTTGGCGAGCTCCAGGGCCTCTGGTGAATTTGAAGCATCGGTCTGGCCCCGGAGCTCGGCAATCTCCAATGCCTTTGCGGCGACCTCTTCACGCAACTTGGAGCACTCCGCCAAGTTCCCCTTGCTCTGCTCCCGGATGATGTTCACCTCGTCCCTCATCTTGGCGAATTCCTCCTCCCTGGCGGCGAGCTGATTCAAGTTCAACCATTTGATGGTTGAAATCAGCTTGAATCTTCTCCAACTTCCTCAAAGCGTTTTGTTCCTCCACCAAGGAAGCCTTCACCTTCCCCTCCATCCCGGCGAGCTCGTCAACAGCCTTCTTGCGCTCGTCCCCTAACCGGGTGATCAGAGATTTGGCATCATGCCGAGCTTGGTCAGCGGCTATAATGTCATCAGCGACTAGCTGAGTAGCAGCCAAAGCTGCGCAAGCATAGTGCATAGCTAACCTCACCCAGTCTGCAGGCTTCTGCTTCTCAATCATGGTGAGCTAGGAGGCCGGAAGGTACTTGGGAGCCTCAGTGAAAATTCGGCGAGCTGGTCCGGGTGGAAGCTCCCTGGCAGACGCCAAGGCTTGGGACCTATCCGCAATGTGAAGAGCATCCGGGCGATGTGGGAACTCGGCGGGAGCATATCTGCAAATCATTAACAAGTTAAAACAAAATAGATAAAAGAAAGCAATATATAACTTCAATACAAACTACCCACTTACCTAAACCGGTCGGGATTGAGCCCGAGAAGAGTATCGTCGTGGATGGGGATCCCATATGGAGACGGTGGTGGTGCACTCTGAGGAGTTGGAGGTGCCGGAGAAGAATGAGGAATAACGGATCGCCTCGAACCTCCGTGTCCCGATCCGGAGCCTCCCTGGTCGCTCCGCTCGGTGTCCTCATCGCGCAAACCAACCTGGAACGTTTCTGTTGGTCCCAAATAGACACAGACAGGTGTATGGGGGGAATACACCTGTAAGTTCAGATTTTTCAGAAATCAGTTTATTAGAGAACTTTTAAAGCACAGGCCACTTAGAAAATATCAGTGGACTTGAAGTAGCCTGATAAGTAGCCTGATAGTTTGATCAGTGTTTGAGTTTGTGCAGCGGATTATTTAAAACACTTCAGGTAGATATCTCACACAAAAAACAGAGACACAGGGATTTATAGTGGTTCGGAGTTCAACTCTCCTACATCCACTTTTCCTGATTAAACAGGAGAATTCCTTAACCACATGAATTCCTTGTTTTAGAGTGCCAAGGTGCACTGATCAAGAATAGCCTCTCTTGATCCCTAGGATTGTCACTGAGTCCTAATCCTCTTAGATTTCAGATTGAGACACTTCTCAGCTTACTTTCCAACTCACAACCTTGAACCTATCACAGTTTAAGGGCTTGAGTTTTCCAACTAAGGTTGAGATAACCCTTTACAATGAAGAGCAGTATCAAGATAGGGTTATCTCAGTAGGCTTCTAAGATATTACAATGTAAGCCTAAATACAAGATTGAATTCTAATCAATGTAAGCACTTGGAAAACTAGAGTGATTTCGAGTGCTTGACTATATGAGTTTTTCAGTTTATCAGTTGAGCTTGTTAGTTTCCCATCCATGGTTTCTTCTTCAACTCTTGTATTTGTAGACTTAAATTTGAAATATTATCCGTTAGAGAGATAACTTCAAATTTAAGCTATTTTGGTGTACCAACGTTCTTCAATATATTCCTTGGATGGTCAAATCTGTGAAAATATAGCAGTCCAACGTTCCAAAAATCTTCTTCAGATTTTGGGTGGTCAACTCTCAAGCATTAATGGTTGATAGCTCATTAAATGCCTGCTTAGAGTTAATGCAGCCGCCTTTGAAAACTGTGCCATCCTAGGTAGTTGGTTGCTTCTGAACTTGGTACTGACAGGTCAGTCTTTGTGTCAGGTCCGTACATAGGTGGCAGCTTCTCATTGGCCTGTCTTAATTGTTCCTCAGTTCAGTCCTAACGGTTGCATTGAAGTCATTTGTCTTTTCATCAGGTGACTTGGAACATTCTCTTTGCTGCATTTAACACTTTATTTATGTGTTGCCTGCTTCCTTATTAAATGCTGAAGGCATTTAATACATCAGGTTACTTGTCTTCAGGGGAGTCTTTTCAGGCTGCTTGGACTTAGTCTTCTGAGGTGCATCCTTCAATCAGTGGGTGTACATACTAATCCTACATCAGACTTGTCTAAGATATATCAGGCAAGTTCTAGATACATCAGACCAGTTTTAACATAAGTAGCCTGTTACATTTAAACTTATTTTCTAAGTTTTTATCATAGCCTCCTAACACTTTGGGCTATTATTTCTAAGTCTTAGTGATACATAAGTACATAAGGGGAGTCTTTGGGATTTTATCAAAACATTTTCCAAGTCATTTCCCAATAACTTCTGTGTGCGAGCTTCCTCCTAGCTCACTCGCGATCCATCCCCGCGTTGGAGAGCTCTTTTAGTCTGACGACCCGGAGGCTGAGAACCTCGCTCAGATTCGGAGTCACCTCGCTCGGACCCCTTCTTGGTCTGAGCGACCTTGTCTTTGGTTTGCTGGGAGGCAGAAGTCTTCTTCAGTGAACTTGTTCCCCTAGTCTTATCAGTGGAGGGAGTCGTCTTGGCGAGGTCCACCTTCTTGGTCGCCTCCAGTACAGCGCCAGAGGGAATTCCAGCTCGGTTTGGGCGAGGTTTACCCATCTGAAGTTGGCGAGCAAGAAAATGGTAAACTTCGGGAATGTTGATAGGTGGGAGGGCAACTACTGCCCCTTCACCTGCAAATATAGAGCAAAACAGAATCAGAAAATCGGCGAGCTCCACCAGTAAATAGGTGAGTTAGGTATAGTTGTAAACCTTGAAGATCCGGACCCTGAGCAGTAAGGTGGTGCAGCAAGGTCAAAACACCGGCAAGTCTCCGGCAATGATGCTGACACAGATGTTTAATCTCCCGATCCTTCAGCTCCCGTAAGCAACATACAGTCAGCACGAAATCAAAACCAATGGACACTTCGGGTTTACCGCGGCTTAACTTGTGGTGTTTTGGACCTGCAAAAGAGAAGATTAGATTAGTAAATCTAATCCAACTCACACACACCGAAATACGCTATCTACTGCTAGCTTCTCCGTATTCCTTCGGGGAGTAAATATGCCCTCCTTGCCTGTTAGAAGCTCGCCAATACCCACCGATAAAGACGAACTGCTCTTTCCAGTTGCGGACTTTATTGGGGAGGATTCCTAGAAATTTCTCTCCCGGGTGGGCTTTGAGGTAGTAGTACCCCTTGCCGTCTTTGGCTTACCGGGTCACAGTGAACAACTCATTGATCTCCGCCGTGGTTAGTCGGTTCTCGTACCCCTCAAGCCCGAAGATCGTCAATGTCGCCAAGAGACTGCTCCAAGCATTCGGTGTAAGCTGAGTAATGGCGAGATTGGTGTCCATCAGGAACTGCCCAATAATGGGGTGCAAGGGTAGAGTGAGCCCGGCCTCCAAGTTGTGAATGTTGATGGCAGTCAGACCGGGTGGGGGCATATCAACTCGCTCATTCTCTTCCGGAGCATACAAGAAAATATCTAATGGGATGTGATATTTCTTACGAAGCTTCGGAAGCGAGTATTTACTGATCACGCTCTGAACCTCGTTTGCCTTGTAATCAGGTTGGCAATCAGTGTCTCAAAAATTTTGCTCGGTTAGAGGGAAGGTCGTCGTATGTCTTCCAACATATTCCGCCCAATCGAACTCATGTACAATGTCAGAGGGGACCTGATGTTCCAGGAGTTTGGGGAATGGGAAATCAATGAAGCGAAGATACTCGTGAGTAACCTCCACCTCTCCATCATCATCATCCTCCTTCTCAATCTCGCGGGCAAGTTTGCTGGCTTGGTCACCAGTTTCGGCAACCTCCTCCTGAGTCTCGGCGACCTCTGCATCATCCTGAGCGATGGCGGGGGAAGTATTTCCAAAGCTCACGAAGACCCGAGCCCTCGCCACCTCCAGAGTTGGTAGCCCTCTCCCCTGAATCAGACCGGACTTCACCAGAAAGCTCGCCAACACCTGGGCGAGCTACTGAGTTCGCCCCACAACCCAACTCGATTAAAATTAGAGTCATTTGAGGGATCAGTAAATTCTCAGACATGGGTCTTTTTCCCGGGTTGCGGTTCGAAATGGTTCGGCTCGAGGATTGGTTAGACATGTTTAAGTTAATCAGGGAAAAATTTTAATTAATTACGTTCGAGAAGGTTAGAACAATCCCGGTCACTGGAAAGTAAATAAAAGTAGCCTGAAGATCCAAAAATTGCACGGAGATACCAAACATCATCGGAAGTTTGAAGGAAAAACGGGAAAGAACAAAGACAAATCTGTAATGGAAAGAAAAGAAAGAAGAAAGAATGGTGTTCTACCTTTGGAGCCCTTAAACGTCCGTCGGATGCAAAGAAAATCGGTCGCTGGAAAAGTGCTCTGAAAATTTTGATAGGTAAAAGTGAGAAATGAAATAATTTTCTCATACTTATAGGCTTGTTGGCGAGCTGTAGTATTCAAAGAGTTCGAGGACCTAAGTGCAAGAAATTTGAAAGTGTTGCATGATGGGCGTGGGAACTGAGGCCTAAAAAGGCGTGTGCGACGCCTTGATTCTCGCAACACATCAGCACATCCACCGCCATACCATAGCTCACTAGGATGCTCGGCACCAAACCAAAAGGTAGTTCGCCTATACTCGAGCTCTCATCTACAGAGGTCGGGCAGCTCGCCCACACATTAGAAATATCATGATGTGGACGAGCTGGGGGCAAATGTTGATAGGAGAACTACTCGAGGATAATCACTAGATTAATTAGCCAAGGCTAAGAAGGTCGCCGACCTGCTTAGAAATTACGTCATCAACCTTGACCAAAGTCAACATGGGGGAGCTCGCCAAGAAAGGAAAGAAGCTTGCCCAGATGCCCATTGACCCAAGTCAAATAACTAACCAAACCTGAGAGAGAGAAGCTCGCCGTTGAGCTCGCCACTTATGAAGACACAAGTGGGCGACCTAAGGAGATCATTTAGAAGACCATCTCAACATTGTTCTGAAACAACACAAGACCTTGAAGCTCGCCCAGAAGCTCCGCTAGGTCTAGGACATAGATCCCAGTTGTATAAATAGCGAGTAGAGGTGTAGTAGGACGAAACAGTGTAAAGGTTGCAAAAGTAGGGAGTAAAGACAAGTGTCAAGGACACTTGTCAACACCTAAAGCCAAGAAGGCTCACAAGGTGCCACCTCACACGTGCAAACCTATAAATAGGTCTCCCATGTACTTTTCTCGCTCTAAGTTTCATAATCCAACAAACACTTTCTCTCACTAAGCTCTCTACTTTCTCTCTCTATTCATCACATTCAAGAACAAGTTTTAATTCTTGTATTGTTTGGTAGATTTAAGAAGTTTAACAGCCATTAATCCTTCCAATAACAAAATCTATCAACAAGTTGATAACATACTTGGGACAAAGTTTCACTTTACTATATAAATTATATTTTCTTTTAAAATATGAATACATTAAAGCACTGTCTCATCTATAATATTAACTAATATAATGTATTTTCATGCATAAGATAAAATTATAAAAATATATTTATCATTTATTATAGACTAACAGGGAGTTTGACTTGCTTAATCTTTTGGATCATCGAAATCACATTCTTATTGATTCAATCACTAACTAATTTCTTATGAGTTATTTGTTGTCATGTGCAAATAATAATACACACCTCATCTTTGTAAAATTCTAAAAATTAAAAAATAAAAATCTATCTTAATTTGTATACTTAAAGAAATATTTAATATGAATATAAAACGGGGTTAGAAGGAAACATCAGACAAAATTTGAAATATATCAACTATTATTCAAATTACTTTATAGCTCCTAGAGTATGCATGAGTTGAATGAAAAATATGATTGAAAACTTTTATATTTAACACAAGAAATAAAAATTTGTAGATTATGCTTCAAAAAAAATTTTAAGAAAAAAATTGACAATAAATATTAATTTATTTTTTGGATAGAAATTTTTTATATATTAAAAAATTAAAAAATATAATGTTTGAACCTTGTAATATAGAGTAAAAATATAGTTACTTTAAGTCAAATTGTGTGTTACAATCAGCCAAAATATTATTTTTTACATACATATCACTTGTTTTTGTAGAAATAACATTTTTTTTCATACAATTTAAGAGCAAAATGTGTGTTATTATAAGAAAAACACTACCTTTTCATAAGTATATATTTATTTGTATGTAAATAATTATTTTATTTTATAATAACACATATATAAAATAGTAAAAAATATGTTATTACATGAATCAATATATCTAGCTTTAAGGGATGATGATTAAATTATAAAAGCATATTTTTTCTTAAGAAAAATAAATTTTATCCTACAGTACCACATGTTTGTCCATATAGTAACACAAATTGGGGAGTGACTAGGGTCATAATTGCATGTTTTAGCATCCATTTATATATGCTTTTGGTGATATTCTGTTCATATTTGGCCCTAATATGTTCTACTTTGTGCATTTAACCCTTTTTTCCCAGAAAGTTGTGATTGTAGGTGAAAACGAGCAAAACGAAGAAGAAACGAGCAAGATCGAGAAAAGTCCTAAATTCTTGAGTTGAGCCAACTGGTGCAATTGATGTCCGATTTTGAAGAGCTTGAAGAGAGGGTCGCAACGCAAAAAGAATCGAGTCAATCGGAGCTCTAGAACTCAAGATATGACAAAAACAAGGAAAGTCGAGCATGACCCGAGCTAAGGATGCAACTCGGCAGGACATATACTTGCAGTCGGCAGCACCTCAAAGGGAGTCGCGCGTCCGCATTACTGGATCGGCAGCCACCGTGCACGTGAGCGCGCGATCAGCGTGGTCGGCAGCTATGCAGTTCATGCTCGGCAAGTTTGCACCTCGCGCGACCAAGGCGCGCGAGTGAGGTCGGCAACCTCCAAGCTTGTGGTCGAGCGGCGGTCTGGATTTTCGGATTTTCAGGGTTATTTTCACGCGTTTAATGAAGGGCACTTTGGACTAAACATTGTGGGCACTATAAATACCTTAAGGATCAGATTCTCAAGGCATTCCATCATAATTCCAAGTTCTTAGATTAGATTAGAGAGAGAATTAGGTAGTTACTTAGTGGGTTCTTAGTTAGATTCAATCTTCTTTCTTCAATAACTTTTGATCCGTCCATCGGATTTTAGATCCGTTTGTCATACATACTCGTAGTGATTATAGCTTCATTCCTACAGTTCATTTTTGTATTTTGAGCTTTGGATCAAGACTTAACATTTTGGAGGTTTGTAGATTTTATTCAATTTCTCTACATATGGTAAGATTTCCTTTAATTCTCTTATTTTAGTTAATATTCATGATGATTAGAATGTTAATTGTTGATTTTCAATTCCTCTTAGCCATGGCTAATATCCTTGTTGCATGGTTGTATGATTACTATGGTGAATTTAGTCTCTTGTTAATCCTATGCATGAATTAGTGATCTTGATGGATTAATTCTCTTATTAATGACTTGTATGAATGCTTGGGATGTTTAATTGGAATGTATGGCTTATATGTTTTAGCAATGAAATGATAATTGAGTCATAAGAACTTTATGCATACCAAGTGTTTGATATTTGGCTTGTATGACCAATGAGAATTGCATATTAGCCTAAGACCTCTTAATTGGAGTGTTAGGAGTTGTAGAGAGATCTAGACACCTAATAGAGACCTTACCTTGTGTTGTAGAGAGATCTAGACACTAGTTGGCTTGACTAGGACACCAAGAGATCTTTTGCATGCTAGGATGGATAGGAAACTAAAAGAACCATAGTAGGATTACTTCCATGTACACTTCACACTTGCTCACTTCTTTGAGGTGATAGTTAGGATTTACTATTCTTGCTTGATTTGTAGATAGAAACATGATCTTTTCTTGCTTTCCTAGCTATTAGCCTTTTGTAAACACTCAATACTCGCTTGATAACGCATCGTTTCCCTGTGTTCGATATTTAACTTGGTTTACTTGCCACAACAACAACGACCACGTTCACTTGCGTGGAAATCACCATGATTTTGGCAAACAGGGAGCAAATGTGTGTTACAATCTTATAAAATATTGTTATTTTGCATATATTTATTTGTTTTTATAGAATAAAAAATGTCTAACATCATATAAGAGAAAAATCATGTGTGTTACTATAAAAAAACATATTTGTTTTTCATAAATATTTTTTATTTGTATAGAAATAATTATTTTTATATAATAACACATATAAAATAGTAAAAATGTGTGTTAATATATGAATCAATATACCTAGATTTAAATGAATGATGATTAAATTAAAAAAACACATATTTATTCTTATAAAAGTACATTTTCTCTTACAGTAACACGTATTTGCCCATATTGTAACACAATTTGGGGAGCAAATGTGTGTTACTATTAGAGCAAATGTGTGTTACAATCTTATGAAATGTTGTTCTTTTTATATATATTCATTTATTTTTATATAATAAATAAATTTTCTTATAATACAAAAGCAAAGTGTGTGTTACTATAAGAAAATATATTGTTTTCTCATAAATATTTATGAAAAAATATTATATTTTTTTATAGTAACATAATTTTTTTTGGATTGTATGAAAAATGTTAGCTCTACAAAAAAAAATGAATATATGTAAAGAAAACAACTTTTAATCTGATTGTAAGACACATTTTGTCTATTAGTAACATGCATTTACCCAAATTATAACATACCTGGGAGCGATATAATCTGAAATTATAGTTGCAAAAATTTTGAAAAAAAAGGACCAAATTCGACCCGGCCCGGTTAAGGACCCGAAATTTTTTAATATGGTATGTTTCACACCGTGAAACGTTTCACATGACTGTGTCTCTTAAAAAATAATTATATTTATAAATTAGTTCACAATATTTGTATAAAAGTATAATTTCTTTTTTTTTACAGAATTATATTTTTTTTGCACAGAAATAATTTATAGTTGATGTCAATTTTGTGAACTATTTTATAATTTTTCTTTTTTTTAATGGACTTACTAGGATTAACTTGAAATAAAATAGTTTTAAGGCTTATTTATATATTGATTTTCAAATATTTATTACAATTTAAAATATTAAACAAAATAGAACTATCTTCATTCTGCAAAATTTTGCGGTATTTTTAGGGACACAATTTCTTCAAAAAAGTGTAGAATAGAATGTGTAGGATGAAGGTTGTAATTTTAGGATTTTGAGGGTGGAGATTTAATTGAATATGTTTATTTTGAGAGTGTGCAAATTATTGTGAGACAAACTAATAAAAAAAATATGCTAACTTTTAGGGGACGAAGGTAATTATTATTGAAAGTAGTTATAAGGGTAAGCTATATATAAGGTCATTTATAAGAGTGTTTTTCCCTAGAGGAAAACCAAAAATTCCATGTTACCAGGAGGGTCAAAAAATGGGACCCACCCCACTTTTCATCTGACACATCACAATTAAAAGTCACATTCTATCACCCCTATCCCTACCCTACCCACCCATTAAATCTGAATTTCTTACCCACCCACATTCAGCATTATTTCAAAACTCAAATGACCCCCTCCCCACCCACCCCCACACTCTCTCTCTCTCTCTCTTCAAATCGGCGCTCCGAGCGCAGGTTTCGTAGCCATGGAGACTACGACACTTGGATTGGTAGCTTCGCGATTCCGATGACTGGTTGTATTCGGGTGCTTTGGTTGGACAGCGGCAAACGGGCAAGGATCGGCGGTAATACAGATGGTGTTGCAGCGGTGAGGTATGAGAGTGCTTCGATTTCAGGCGATTTACCTGGAACAAGAAATTTTGGCGTAAATCGACGAAGCTGTGGCGTCGATCGGAGGCAAAGAGCTATGGGTTTGATGATCTTCTGGTTTTGATTTTGGTTTTTTAGTTTCAGCAGATCTTCTGGTTATTCTTCTTGGTATTCTGGTTCAAAGCATAGAAGCTTGATTTTTGTGCATAGCAATGGATTTGATGATTCTGATTTTTCTTTTGGATATTCATGTTTTTGTGCATAGAAACTTAATTTTTTTTCTGGGTATTCTGGTTCGAAGCAGTAGCAATGGGATTGATGATTTTTTTTTAAGAAGATGATGAACAGGGTTTCATTTTTTTTTTGCTTTGTTTTGATGTGTGTATTGCTTTGTTTGCTGCCTCTTTTGATTTCATGGCCATATTTTGATTTCATGGCCATATTTTGATTTCATGGCCACTAAATCGCCTCTTTTGATTTCATGGCCATATTTAAATTTTGTGTATGATATCCAAAAAAATATTAATATTATTTAGATTAAAAAAACTGAATATATATATATGCAAAAATTGAAAATCTGCATATATGCATATTAATACTGAATAGAAATTAGAAAATTAAATTGAAATCGACAAAATAATAAAATCTGAAATTTGGTATTAATAAAAACGAAAAAAAATTTAAATAATGGTATTAAGAAATTAAGATAATAAATTTGACAGAAATTTACAGTTTCAGTAAAAACCTATATAGATTAATGGTTTCAAAATTTTTGTTTCAAAATTGACGGTTTCAATTAAGATATTAAGAAAATAAATTTGCCAGAAATTAAGAAATTAATTCAATTAAATTAATAAAAAAAAGAATATAAAATTCAAATTAATTAAAAGAAGAAGAAGACTAAGTAAAAAGAAAGAAAAAGTCATCTTGTATTTATTGGGAGAGAGAGACACGTGAGGTAAGAGAAAAAATGTGTGCATGTGATGACATCACTCCTGCACATGGACCCCATAAAATGATTAGAAAAGTGATATTCCTTGAAATAAAATGACCTTCTTGGTAACATGAGATTTTTTGTATTCCTCCTTGTAAAGAGGTTGTTATAAGTGGTCTCATTTTGTAATTATCTCTAGTTATAATAATACTCTCTTCGTCTTGAACTAAAATTTTCATTCTTTTTGTTATTTTATTTAAAATAGTTATTTATTAATATATCATCGGATATATGTATTTTTGTGAAAAATAAGTGTAATTGTATAAACTAAATGATATAATAATGATATTGTTACTAATAGTAATATTGTTATTGATTTTTAATTATTGTATATTTTTCAGATAATTGTGCATTAAATGTTGAATTATTTGTGCAAAATTTTGGGCTTGTGTAATTTGAGACCATATTTGCTAAAATAATTAACAGAACACCAACCAACAGAGACTAACTTTTGAACCACTTGAATATGTAAAAAATGTTATGAAACCATTATAAAATAATTGGGATTATTTTGAGATGAGATTTTGTCTTATGGACAGGGCCTAAAAATAAGCAGCCCAAAATGAAACAGGCTTATTTGGCTCGGCGAAGTAGGCCCGCCGAGCTAACTGGGCTCAGGTTGGGCTTGGCTTGGCCCGAAAATAAGACTGGCCTGATTCTTTTCTTTATTATTTTATTATGAAACCAAAGTTACCAAACTACCAATACGGAAACACCAAGGTCCAAAACAAAACACTACTCAAATCCTAAATCCATAATTCTAATTTCTAACTTACGCACCACACGGCCACACCAGTGTACCACACTGCATACCTGCATCGCCGATTCGCAGGCCACCACACCACCATGTCGTGTCACACCATGTTGCCGCACATCCACAACACCGCGCCACTGGCGTATCCTTTAGCAGCGATCGCACACCCACACGTCGTCGGTGCCTCCTTCAGCGATAGCGACAATGAAAATACTCAGGTATGCCTTCTTCCCTCTTTGTCTCTCTCTCTCTCCATGCATATATATAATAATATATGTTCACATATATTTATATATATACACACATATATACTCCACTCCCATGTTTGTCTCACTCTCTCTATATATATGTATATATATACACATATATAGGTCCCTTCACTGTTCCGCAGTTAGACTCTCTCTCTCTCTCTATATATATATATATATGCGTTATGTATTATGCCGTTTAGTTCTATTAATGTTTGATTTCTTAACCAAAATGAGTTGAGTTTCAATAAACTAATATTCTTTAATTAAATTCCCAAAATGAAATATTTTCACGAAATTTTCTCATAAAATCTTATTTCCCTTTATCCACGACTTGTCTAGACCTTACTCTAATCTCCCTCAAAATTTCTAAGCGTAACTCACTAGTCCTTCGTACTTATCATGAATCTTAATCATATCTTCCTAAGCCGTCGTACAACACACATTTTTTAAAAACTTGCATAATACTTCTTTGAAATAAATTCTTAAAATAGAACTTTAAAAATATACTTGTAAATCGCTTTTAAAACCTCTTAAACATTTCTTCGTAAACTTTCATAAAAACATTTTTTTTAAAACTCCTCATAAAATCCTTCTTTTGAATACTTTCTCATAAAACCTTCTAATAAAACTTTTCATAAATTTTATACTTGCATAACATTTCTTCAAAAGAACTTTTAAAAGAATTTCTTAAATCACTTCTTACCACTCATGTGGCCTTTCATAACTTTCATAAAATAACTTTCATGACCTTGTCATGCCTCATAAATCATAAATCATGCCTTTGAAATCTTAAACTTGAACTTTCGAAAATCTTTACATATCTTAGGGCTTGGAGATGGCTGCGGTGGCGGTGGTGATGGATGGAGATCTCTCTTTTCATTAAAACTTTACACTTTCACTTTTCATAAACCTTTTCATGAAATTTTCTCATAAAACTTTGCACATAATCACATAGAGCACAAAGAAATATTTTATTTTTGACAAGTCTACAAGAACGTAGACCTGCTCTGATACCATACTGTCACGCCCTAATTTTCATAAATAGCGGAAGTCTCACTTATTTTTAATAATTTGGGAAAATATCTTTTAGAGCGTGAACTAACATGCTTGGAATAAAATTTCTTTTCCTTCTTTTAAACACTTATGGGACTAAAATCAATTAATCTCTCATTATTTAAACAACGAATCCTAAAAATAAATTTCATGCCTTCAAATATTAAAATTTAATTAATCATGCAATTTCACATAAATCTAATTCATAGGTCATAAATTAAAACTCACAATTTCACAAACTCCTAGAGATTTCATACTTTCAGCATAATTTCAGCAGTGCGTCATCGACGAAATAAATCATTCTAAAATACTTAAACTACTGAGAAAATTCCATAAAAATTCATGTAGGTTACTGACTACCTCTATTATCCATCTAAAATTTGTATCAAATTTTATCCGTAACTGACTTTTTAAAAATATTCGCGAGATTCGGAAATCTCAACAAACTGCCACATATTTTTCAAAAATTAATAACTAATTCATTATACCTCCAAATCATGCGATTCAAGATGCATTGGAAAGCTAATTGAAAACTGTAACCGAATATATATTTTAATTTACGAAAACTTTGAATCACAAAACCGTAAAATCCCTTAAAATTTACTGGAAGACAGAAACACATCAAAT
>JAPKLY010000093.1:756946-822109 GCA_026898435.1 Prunella vulgaris
CTTGGTGAATATTTGGTGATGATGAACGAATATTATGGGCTGAAAGCGAATCTTGGCCGAAATCTTTAAGAAGGTAAGAAAATATAATGGTTCATGAACAAATCTTGAAGATATATTGGAAATAGAATATATTCTAACTTGCAATAGGGGTGAAATTCAAAAATTATAGGACTAAACAAATAAATCTTGGATTGGATCTTTGAAATAATATCTTGGATGAATAAAATTGAAAGTGGCCGAAAATATGGCTTGGTAAAGTATCTTGGCCAAAAATATGGCTTAGATATGGTATCTTGGCCGAAAAATGAAGATGTGAAAAATATGGCATAACATATCTTGGAACATTCTTGGGAAATCTTGGTAATCTTTCTAATATCTCCAATATAATAAATTTAACAACCTCAAGACTTCATATTAATTAAATCCTAAGTGCTAATTTTGAAAATCCTTAAAAAATAATATTGTATCTCTTCTAATAAAATAATAAGGACTCTAACTAACTCTAAACCTTGATCTTCCAAAATTACCCTCATTCTTGTAACAAACTTCGAATTTCCTCTCTCCTAAAAGTATTCCTCTATTTAATCCTCACAATAATATCTAATCCCAAAAATAATAAATCCTCAATTACTACTTTACCCTTAATGAAAATAATATTCTTAAAGGACTAAAACTCTTAATAAAATAAATCCTAAGATTCGAAATTAAGGGTACTACTTCTAAATCCCAAAAGTATCACAACTTAAGTTCTAAAGTCTTCTAATCATATCTCAAATGCTACTTATAATCCATAACTTAAATCTATTCATGCGAGGCGTGACAGATTCTTTGAGTGTGTGTTTTCTGTTAGATTCCTATTTGTTTGTTTCATTAATTAGATTCATGCATGTTTGTTTCCAGGTTCATTAATTATATATATATATAATATGTGTGTGTTTCCTATCATGTTCCTTCTACTAAAAATTTATTTGTTTGAGTATAAGTTATTTTTCATAAGTCTTATATTAATTGTGATAGTGTATGATTTTATGATACAGTTGAAAAGATATGAATACCGACCAATCATTGGAGGATGATAATTTGGATTTGGAGATGTCGGAGGAAATCCTAGTACTATGAAGAGCGCTCACACTCTTAACAGCACTACATGTACCAATGTCTCTTTTTGTACTACTAGCAATAAGGATAAGCATACAGATAATGTTGTTGATCATGATGAACCTAGGGAGTCTAAGAAACCTAAGGCTAATGCATCTGAAGTATGGAATCATTTTGAAAAGGTTGGTTTAAAAGATAGAGTAGAAAGATACAAGTGTAGATCATGTGGGAACTTTAATACTTGCAAAGCTTCCTCAGGCACTGCTCATTTAAGACATCATGGTCTCAAGTATTTTAAGACTCCTGAATTTCATGATGTGGGTGTCTTGTTAGATAGTCAAGCTACACTTTTGAAGAAGTGAAAATTTGATGAAAAGGCTTAAGGGCTGCACTAGCTAAATGTATTATTATACATGATCTTCCATTTAGCTATGCTGAGTATGAGAGAATTCGTGCTCTCAATAAAATTCTAAATCCTGAATTCATGCCTGTTAGTAGAAACACTGCAATGATTGATGTTACAAAAATATATTTAATTGAAAAGGCTAAGCTTAAGGAGGCGTTAGTCAATATTCCTGGTTGAATATGTTTAACATCTGATGCATGGACTGCTTTGACTACACAAGGTCATATGACTATAACTGCACATTATGTTGATGAGAAATGGGCATTGAACTCCAAGTTGCTTGCGTTTTGTGAGTTGGATAGTCCACATACTGGGGAAGAATTATCAAGACATTTACTTGGAGTGCTTGAGGATTGGGGGATTTCTTCTAAGATATTTTCTCTCACATTGGACAATGCTTCTTCTAATTATAAAATGCAAAAGTTGGTCAAAGAAAGACTATATGCAATGAAGGGCTTGCTATGCAAAGGTGAGTTTTTTCATGTGAGGTGTTGTGCAAATATTTTGAATCTGATTGCGCAAGATGGTATAGGAGATGCATCAAATTTTGTGGATAGAATTAGAGAAAGTGTCAAGTATGTGAAGAGTTAGTAGGGGAGGTTAAAATTATTTAAAAAATGCATTGTAAAAGGTAAATTGGGTGATGTTGGTGGTGAATTCTTGAGGTTAGATGTGTCAGCTACATGGAATGCTACATATTTGATGCTTGAAAGTGCTATTAAATATCGTTTGACATTTCATTCTATGTGCTTTTATGATAAAAATTACAAATGTTGTCCAATCGATGAGGAATGTGAAAGAAGGGAGAAAATGTGTTTATTCTTGACTCCATTTTATAATATCACTTACGTGATGTCTGGTTCTTATTATCCTACATCCAATTTGAATTTCAAGCATATTTCCAACATCCAAATAATATTGAAAGAGAGTTTGACTAATGAGGATATGGTAATAAAAGAAATGGCCTCTAGGATGATGTTGAAATTTGAGAAATATTTGGAATCATGTTGTCTTGTTCTTGCATTTGGAAGTGTTTTTGAGCCAGCGTCGAAGTTTCACTACTTGAACTTTGTCTATAAGAAGCTTTACCAAGAAACATGTGAAGAAAAGGTGAATAAGATAAAAGAGGCTATATGAAGGCTTTATAGTGAATATGAACAAAGTGTGGTAGCTTCTAGTTCTAACTCATCAAGGATAGTCTCATCTTATTCTTATCCATATTTAGTTGTCATTGAAGACATAGATGACCCCCTAACCCGTGTAAGTTTAAGTTCTTTAATTTATATTTATTGATCTTGTTTGTTATTTAAAATGCATTCAATTTAATTTGCATGTTTATATGTTTGTGTAATTGTAGGTGCATAAGCAACAGATAAGTCAAACCTCTTCGGGTGAAGGCAAGTCTCAACTTGAGAGATATTTGGAAGAAGATATCGCTATTGTGAGAGCCACAGATGTACTTGATTGGTGGAAAGTTATCAAGGATCGATTTCCTATACTTGCTATTATGGCTTGTGATATTTTGAGCATTCCAATTACTACAGTTGCTTCAGAATCTTCATTCAGCATCAGTGGTCGTATCTTGAACAAGTACAGAAGTTGTTTGCTTCCACATAATTTACAAGCTCTCATTTGCACTCGTAATTGGTTACATGGTTTCTAAGAAGTTGTATCTTCAGGTAATAATAATAGCTTAAAAAATCTATTTTTCTTAATTGTTTGATTTTTATCTCCCATATTTTATATTATGAAATACATATACACCTGAATTTAAGGAGATACCATTACAAGAAGAAGAAGATTCCAATGATCAATCAAATGAAGTCTGATTTTGAACTTAATTACAATTATGATTTATGAATTTTTTAGTTAATATTGAACTAATGATGGATATTGCATTAGGTTAGATTGGAGTTAGTGATGAACTGATGATGGATATTGCGTCTTTTTTTAACTTGTATTACATTTTATTGGACTTGTACTTCTTCGGCTAACTGATGCCTTATGTTTAAATTAATATTGAAAATATTTTGGGTTTATATTGTAGCGTCTATCATAATATCTTTATTATTTTTACATGATAAAAATATTAAATATAAATGATATTTTACAAATTTAATTATTAAAATAATGGGCCATTTTGCCCTTGTGGCCCGCATAGGGCCAGGCTAGGCCATTTTGGCCCGGTGGCCAGCATAGGGCTAGGCTGGGCCATTAAAATGAAGGCATGATTAGTATCGAGCCGGGCGGTAAAATACGAACAACGCGGTGACTAGTGTCGGGCCGGTCCGGCCCATTTTCCACCCCTATTTACATGGCGATTATTTTATTACTTGCTTAGCCACTTCATAAAAATATTATTATTTTGATTTGTATAAATATTATATAATTTGTAAAATACTTAACCTAAAATTTTAAATTAATATATATATTATATAATTTTTATCATGCATATACAATATAGTTTTTATATAGTAGTGAAAAATATTAGTAAAAAATATACCTTCTCCATTTCGAATTAAACTTCATAATTTGTTAGGCACATGTTTTAAGAAACATTTCTTTGTTGGCTTTTTGAAATAATAAAAAATGAGTACTTTAAAATAAAGTAGGTATTGTAAAAGTTTTTTTTTAGCAAAATTTATTATGCGACGAGGAAAATGTAGAGTTTAAATTGTGACAGAGGGAGCATGTAACTAATCTATATTACTAAAATTTATTCCATAGTTATAATCTCATGTTAAAATTTATAACTTATAATTCACACATTGGATGGGAGAGTTACTAATTATTTTTTAACTATTGTGATAAAAAGTCAACATGTCTTGATATTATATGTTTTTAATTGGATTTATTACATCTAAAGGCTCATCTACAACCTAATAAACATTCTAGGACACACTTTTTTAAAAATTACAAACAAGGACTAAATGAGTGCAAATAAGGGCCAAAATGTAATATTTTTTGCAAATCTTCCCTTTGACCCATCCTGCTGTTGAGCAATTCTTGTAATTGAAAGTTTATGTGGCTAATTAATCTTAGGGAATTACTCAAACAATAATCAAAGATATAATTTGTAGTAATTTATGAATATAAGAGAGAAACTGTAGAGAGAGAAAAGTTGTTGGGTGTTTTTTGTATTTGGAAATTCAGATCCTTACAAATGAGGTGTTTTCACCTATTTATACTCTCTTATTAGTGAGGTCGCATGTTTTTAGGCCACATAGCCTCTGATGGTGACAAGTGTCCTCCACTTGTCACCACCTTAATGACTTGCCCCACTAACTCTAACCTTAACGACCTATGCCTTCTTCCTAGGTTCTCTGGACATTTTATGTCTTCATTCCTGAGAGAAGGGCGATCATCCGGGCGAGCAATATAGCGAGCAGGTGAGCGAGCACCTTTGGCTTGACCTTATGGATTGATGCCTCGTCATTACTGAGTCTGGCGAACAACTTGGCGAGCATCTGGGCGAGCAGTGAGGCGATCAACTTGGTCTCAGCCTTATGGATTTGTTGCTTCGCCATCCCTGAGCCAAGCGAGCAAGGTGACGAGCAAGGTGGCGGGCAACTCGGGTGTGGCCGCGTGGGCTTGTTGCCTTGCCATCCCTGAGCCAGGCGAGCAAGGTGGCGAGCAACTCAGGTGTGGCCATGTGGGCTTGTTGCCTTGCCATCCCTGAGCCAGGCGAGCACGCGGTCGAGCAATCTAGCGAGCAGGGTGGTGAGCAACTTACCTTTCATCTTGCTTTCACTTTAACTATTCTTCAAATATTAAGCTTAACTCCTTTTATCAACATTTGCCCCTCAGTATATGCTTTGATTTGGTTTCTCTTTATCAAAGTATATGCTGGGATTGATTCACCATGCTGGCAAGCAATTAAGCGAGCAGCTTGGCGAGCAGCATGGTGCTCGACTTGGTGCTCGGCCTTCATGCTCGTCCTATCCTTTGTCAACCGAAGTGACGTTTTCTTTAAAACTTTTCAAATACTTTTGCAAAATGGTCCCTGAGCTTTTTCCTTCATTTTCCTTTAACCGTAATGTATAAATAGGGTTTTTCCTACACTGTTCATCTTCTTCTTCACTTGTCCATTCTTCTGAAATTTTCGGCGGCTCAAAATCTTTCCTGATTTCTACGGCGATCTTCTTATTTTCACAATTCCGGCGAACAGTTTTGAAGTTTGAATCAAAGGTAGTTTCTCAATCCTTTTTCTTTTTATTTCCCCCTTTGTATTATCCTCTTTTATTCCTTATGTGGTTTTTGTTCGTCGGATTTTTCTTTTTTTCGGACAAAATTTGACCGGAATCAAGGCGGCGGAGTCCTTAATACAATAGTTAGCACATTCCTACGGCCAAATTCCTCTTTTCTCTTCTTTTCTCAAACATGTCATCGTCTTCAAGTCGTACCATTTCTCACCGGAACCCGGGCAAACAACCCATGGAGGAGAATGGTCCGATCGCCGGTCTCTCGTAGTTTCATCTTGTGGGTTCTGATCCCGAGTTTATGGAGATGGATCATCCATTGGAGGAGGGAGGTAAGCAGATCGGCGAGCAGACGGGTGAGCAGGTAGTCGAGCAACCCGCTGCTCACCCCGATGGTGATGACCAAGAGGATATGGAAGTACTTTCCAGTAGTGATGATAGTGATGACACTATCACCGAATGGTTCGAGTCTGTTCGCTTCCCGCAACCTCACATGTCAGAGAAGTCCATCCCTGAAGGTATCAAACAGGAGTTTGACTGAAGATCTTATTTTGATCGATAAACCGCTGACTTACCAACCTCTCCCCGACAACATCGAGAACTTGAGAAAGGTGACCGCACTAACTACAAGGCAAACACTGTGGTGAGTGTTATTGATGAGGACGATCTCGACAGCATCCGGAGGGAGTATCACATTCCTTGTGACGTGACGATGTACGCTCCTCGGGAAAAGGAAAGAGCCGACTGCCCTCCGGAGGGTCTGACAGCGATTAATCTGCACACTCTGGCCGCTGGTGTGACGTGCCTCTTCACCCCCTCATCGGCCGCTTCTTAGAGACTACGGGTTTAGCTATTAATCAGCTAACACCCAATGTTTGGACGTATCTGATCTCGATATGCACAGTCTTTGCTTTGGAAAAGTATAAGGATCGCCTGACTCCACACGAGTTGAACTACATTCTTTGCCTCAGTAAATGCTCTGAAGAAGGTCAGGGTTATTATTACTTGAAAGCGAGGAGTGACATGCGGATCCTTGAAGGACTGCCTAACATGGTGAAGGACTGGAAGGAGCAGTTCTTCTTCATCGGCGGTGATTGGCGTGCCCCGGATAACAACAAAGGACTTGGGGGACGCATCATGTCCCCTACTGAGTTTGGCGAGTTGCAGCGTAGGACTTGTTAGCATTTTGAATGTTGTTTTCGATATCGTATCTAACGCCTTGTTTCTTTGTTGCAGGCCTTACTCCTCAGCGTTGGAAAAAGACGAGCTTGTCCGAGGAGTTCAAGTTTACCTGCATCCTCGTCTGTCGCCAGAACAAGAAGGACAGGATGTTTGAATACTTGAACAAGACTAGTTGCCGCATTGTTTTGGGGTTGATTACGACTCCTCACCACTTACGAGCTCAAGTTGCTCGTCCCGCTGGTATGATTGTTGCATCTTAGAATTTTGACAAGTATTTTGAAAAAAATTCTAACTCTTTTTATGTTTTCTGGTGTTTGCAGCCGCAGAGGTCACTATCGCCATCCCTCCATCCTTCCAAGTCTTTAACCAGAGGTTCGGAATGGCACGGACCAAAAGAGATCCTCCGTCCGTAGTGTTGGCTGCTCAAAAGGCGGCCCAGGCAAAGAAGGGAACAGGCACCGGACCCAGCACATGATCTGCTGCCCCACCTCGGGCCCCACGTACTGACGATCGACAAGCCCCCAGTGGCTCTCCCAGTGGTGGTAGCCGACGGTTGCAGCGAGGTGATGGTTCATGCATCGAGCGTGAAGGTGATGCTGCTAAGAGGGCGAGGACCACAAGAGCTTCAGGCTCAGGAGGCTTGGGTCGGGTTGAGGTTCCAGAGCCTACACTCCCAGTCTCTGCTGGCACTTCTACTGCCCACACGCCCATCTGCTCTGTTGGGCAGTTGTCGGATATCTCTATCCTTGGATGGGATCAAGATCGAGCAGCAGGGTAATATTCTCAAATTTCTAGCACATTTGTACTTAGAAAAATTTTTAAATTCTTAAATCCTCAGTGTTTTCTTGCATGAACCTTTACGCAGGTATGATCCTTCATGCTATCAGCACCGTAGTGCGGCTATGCACCAGTTCGTACTCGCTCGGCCTCCCAAGACTCTTAACGAACTCAAGGGTTCGGTTCGAGGAGCCGTCGAGTTTGCCGTCCGCCACTGGACCCAACCACAGGATGTTATCATTCAGCATCAATCGTTAACCGACAACATCCGCACAGCTATGCATCATTCGAGTGGTGCTCTCATCACTGCACAGCGCGCCATCGAGCAAGCCATGACTTTGGAGAAGTCGTATGCGGTGCTGAACGACACTCTGAGGAGGGAAAAAGATGAAGCCAAGAAGAAGAAGGCAACCCTGGAGGCTAAGGCCAAGGCCTCACTAGATGCCGAGCAGTCAGCAATTGCTAGTGCTGAGAGGGATCAGGCTCAGGCTGAGAGTCTTCGTGTTGAGTTGGCAAGTGTGAGGGCTCGAGTGGAGGAGGGTCGGGTAGCCCGAGAGAAGGTTGCTGAGTTGGAAAGAGAACTCCAAACGACCCGTACCCAGCTGGCCGAGCACAAAGCCACTCATACTGAGTGCTTTTCTGCTGATGCTGTTGCTGAGATCCGAGCTGAGTCTTCTGACTTCGGATTCGTTTATGCCTTTGCTGAGAACCTCCGGGCTTATCACCATGCCGTTGGTGAAAATGAAGATCCTTGGACAACCCTGAACAAAGAGTTTACCGACTTCTTCACCGAGCGTCCTCTCAAAGAAGGTTTGGTGGTTGACATTGGTGATCTCGAGGAGATGGGTGTGGACCTTAGCGTTGTGCCTTCCACCCTTAAGATTATCGGTGGAAACTACCCACCGCTTCAGATTGATGCCGAGGATGACTCAATGGTAGACACTGAGGGTTTGTCTCCTATTGAGGTTCTCCCGGGTCTCTCACCTTCAGGCACCGGCTGGCAAATAGGCGACCAGGCCGGCGAGCACGTGGGCGAGCAGGCTCAGGGTGGCGGGCAAGCGGGCACCCAGGCTGGCGAGGAAGCCGGCGACCAGCCTGGCGACCAGTAGGGTGTTTGACCCTTTTTGTCCTTTTCGTTATTTTTGCTTTTATTTTGTAACTTTTTGCTTCTTCGCCCATGAAGGCACCCCACATGTACTCAAACTTCTTTGATCATTAATGAATAAGCAGTATCCTTTTCATCGAGTTTGTTTATACTTGTGTTTTGTCGATACTTTTGTCTAAGTTAGTTATTGCTCATTTTTGTGTATGGTGTTTTGATTGGTTCGTCTTACTTTTCCTTTTATGGAATTGCGAATTTACACCTTTTATTTTTCATCTCTCTCAATGTAGGCTTATTGATCGGTAAGGACTCCTTTTCACTGTTATGTCAGTAGGGTTAGTCTCAATACCTTGCCTTTATTTTGGACTTGTAAGTCCTTTGAGCTTATAACTTGAGACATCTATTGACACACCAATTTGAAAGGAAACATCTTCTTTATTCAACATAATAAGACTTTACAACCTTAACTTTATCTGAATCGAACCCGCTTGCCCCTATACATGTTGGGTGAGCTAGGTTTCAAAAGAAAAATCTTTACAAGTATTTTACTGGTAGAACTTCTTGAGATGCGGCGCGTTCCAAGTGTATGACGAAGGGTTGCCCTGCATATCCTCTTAATCATAGGTCCCATTTGGCCAACTCTTTGTCACCTTGAAGAGACCTTCCCATTTTGGACCAAATACCCCCGAAGGAACCGCTAATATTCGTCTCATCACCAAGTCACCAATCTTGAACCTTCGATCCTTGACTTGTGAGTTGTAATATTTTTCAGCTCGTCGTTTGTAGACGGCATTTCTCAATTCCGCCGAAGTTCTTGTTTCTTCAATCAGATCCTTTTCCACCGCCATATCATCTTCATTTGCTTCTTCATCATATTTAATTATCCTCCACGTCCGATGTTGGACCTCCTCCGGGATGATTGTTTCAACTCTGAAAGCCATTGTGAACGGTGTCTCCCCGGTACTTGTTCTGTAAGACATTCTATAGGTCCATAACACCTCCGACAGTTCATCGGCCCAACTGCCTTTTCTTTCTTCTAATCAAATCTTCAGGATGTGCTTCAAGATCTTGTTCACGGCTTCGACTTGTCCGTTTGATTGAGGATGATATGGTGTGAAGTAATGCTTCTTGATGTCCCAAGATGTACAAAAATCTCTTAACTTACTCCCTTCGAACTGTCTTCCATTATCCGTGACTATTGACTGCGGCAACCCAAATCTGCACACCAAGTTTTTCCAAATGAAGCTTATCATTTTTTCTTGGGTTATCGTCGTTAAAGCTTCTGCTTCGGCCCACTTCGTGTAATAGTCCACGGCCACTACTACGAACTTTACTCCACCTTTTCCGGGATGGAATGTGCCGATCAAGTCGATACCCCATTTGGCGAATGACCATGGACTATATACAGATTTTAATTCTTGTGCTGGGGTGTGAATGCTTGGAGCAAACTGTTGGCACTTTAATTTCTTAACATATCTAATTGCATCCTTCCGCAGTGTTGGCCAGTAGTATCCTTGCCTTATAGTCTTGTAGGCTAAGGCTTGCCCCTCGGCGTGGCCTCCATATATTCCTTCATGGATTTCCTCCAACACTTTCTGACTTTCTTTCAGGGAGAGACATTTGAGTAATGGCAATGAAATTCCTCTCTTGTATAACTGCCCCTCGATCATCGTGTATCTTGCAGCTTGCTTCACAACTCGTCGTGCTTCACACGGATCTCCCGGCTGCTCCCCATTGGCCAAGTATTTAGTGATGGGTGTACGTCAGTCGTCAATCACTTCTTGGTTGTTCATTATTTGTTGCCCCCTCTTCAACACTTGATTGATATAATCAAATGTTGAAGGATTAGTTTGCTTTGTGACCACCACTTCCGAGATACTTGGTTCCCCGGTGCTTTTAGCCAATCGAGCTAAAACATCCGCTTGTGTGTTCTCTAGCCGGGGGATTTGCTTAATGTACACTTGATCGAACTTGGATATTAGATGCGCGATAATCCTTTGATAGATAATCATTTGCTGATCCTTTGCTTCGTATTCACCTCGGACTTAAGATACTATTAGCTGCGAATCCCTGAAAATTTGAAGTCTGGTTGCCCCCAAAGTTAATGATAGTCTCAATCCCGCAATAAGTGTTTCGTATTTGGCTTCGTTGTTAGTGGCAAGGAAGTCGAACCTTATTGCTGAGGTGAATACTTGTCTGTCGGGACTCACTAGGACAACAACTGCACAGGCCGCAGAACATGTTGTTGAGCCATATACGTAGAGGTACCATGGGTATATACGTCTCCTCGTCGGATCTTGAGGGTAGGTTAGCTCTACTATGAAGTCTGCTAGAGCCTGCCCTTTGATCACAGTTCCGCCTCATGTAGCACCTGGCTGACATAGTATATCGGCAAGTGTGTTTTGCCCTCCGCACGTACTAAGGCTGAGCTTATGGCCACCTCTGATGCTGCCAGGTATAAATACAATTTTTCTCCGGGAACGGGCTTTGACAGGATCTGAGGATTGCTGAGATAACTTTTTATATCATCAAACGCCCGCTGGCAGGTGTCAGTCCAGACATAGTTATTTTTCCCGGTTCTCTTGCAGATGCCTTTGCCTTTGATGGACTCAAAGATTGGTCGGTTCTTATCTCCGGATCTGGATATGAATCTGTTTAACGCCGCAAGACATCCCGTGAGTCTTTGAACAGCTCGTACATTTTTCGGTGGTTCCATCTCCATAATGAATTTAACTTGTGAAGGGTTAACTTCTATGCCCCGTTGACTTACCAGATGCCCTAAAAATTTACCGGACTGCACCCCAAAGCTGCTTTTCTTTGGATTCAGTTTCATGTTGTATGTTCTCATGATGTCGAATGCTTGCTTGAGGTGTTCCAGGTGATCTTCCTTTCTAAGGCTCTTTACCACAATGTCATCGACGTAGACCTCCATTGTGTCCCCAAGGTGTTGGTCGAACATCTTGTTGACTAGCCTTTGATATGTGGCGCTGGCGTTGATTAACCCGAAGGGCATCCTCTTCCAACAGAACAAATTTTTATTTATGTAGAAAGCTGTATGTTCTTGATCGTCCGGGTGCATGGCAATCTGATGATAACCTGCAAAGGCATGCATAAAAGTCATTATTTCATGTCCTGCCGTGTTATCCACCAACTGGTCTATGTGAGGCAAAGGAAAGTTATCCTTCGGACACGCGGCGTTGAGGTCTGTGAAGTCTATACAGAGCCTCCACGTTCCGTTCGGCTTCTTGACCAGGACAGGATTTGCCACCCATTGAGGACATAGTGTCTCCTTTATAAGCTTATTATCTAAAAGCTTCTTCACTTCGCCAGTTAATGCTTCATACTTATCGGGTCCATACTTCCTTCTCTTCTGGCGGATGGGCTTCTTTGTGGGGTTAATGTTTAGACGGTGACATGCATGTTCCACTGGTATACCCGTCATGTACTCATGTGACCATGCGAACACATCGAGATTGGCCCGAAGGAACTCTTCCATTTTGCTTCTGTAGGGTTCTTCTAACTCTGCCCCAATAAAAAGTTCTAACTCCTTTTTATTGGAATCCACTTGTATGGACCTGAGCTCTTCGACCGGAGTGGCACGTCGTTTCTTGCCTTTCTATCTTGGATCAGCAATAGGCCCCTCCAAACGCATGTCTCTCTCCATCGGGACTGGCTCGTAACCCAGCCGGGGCTCAACGTCATCTGTCTCACTTGTTTGACCCTCTGGTGCTAGTTTTGCATTATCATCCGCTTCGGTTACAATCATTGGCATATCACCTCGAACCTCCGTGTTATTTTCTGCCTGCCCCTCGGCCTGTTGACCTCGTAAGTGTATATCATATATCTCCATCTCTTCTGGATTTTGATCCACTTCCATCATCTCGGTCTCGATGGAGATAGCATCCAAGATGTTAGGCTCATCTGGGGAATGCTGGGGTGCTACGTCTTCATAGACTAACACTTCAGTGACAGACTTTTTTAGAGTTTGCAAGCACTCTCGCGCCTTCTTTTGATCCCCTTTGACTGTACCTGCACCTTTAAGAGTTGGAAATTTGATACAGTAATAGTAAGTGGAACATGCAGCCTTGAATTCTGAAATGAAGGGTCGGCCGAGGAACCCGTTATAGGTGGATGGTTGATCTACGACTAAAAAATTTAGCAACCTAGTCATCCTCCTTTTCGGGTCCTCAAGCGCTACAAGTTCTACTGATAGGCGAATTACACCTAGTGGGACGGTCACAGCCTCTCCGAATCCCACTATTTTATGATTACAATCCTCTATATAGGATTCCTAATCTCCTAACTGATCTAATATTTTCATGAACAGGATGTTTGTGTAGGCTCCAGTATCCACTAGTAGTCGGTGCACCTTCGTGTTCATAATGTTTGCACTGATGACCAGGGAGTCATTGTGCGGTGCGAGGATCACTTCAAGGTCTGATTGTGAGAACACTAAATCTGCAGCTAGTTTTGCCGGCACCTTTGACCTGGACCCCTTTTCTTTTACTTGATTGACCGCCCGTATTTCCTCCTTCTTTTACCTTTTTGTTGTTGGACGGCCGTCAACCATTCCACCTGCTGAGCCAATCTCTTCAAGCATGAGGATCTCTCGGTTAGGCTCCTGATGTGTCGGCATCGCTGGTGGACCTCTACGTACTTGTCTATTTGGTGCCCTCTCAGTTTCATCATCATCCTCATCATCCAAATCTGCTTGTCTCAGCTGTCGTTGTCTCTTTCCCGGAGCTTTCTTGACAAATTACGCAAGCTTCCCGTCTTCATAAAACTTCCATAATTGTTTCAAGAGGTCACGACACTCACTAGTGAAGTGCCCGATACTCTGATGATATGCACAAAATTTGTTCGGGTTTAGCTTGCTTCTATCTTACCTGATCTTCCGGGGTGCGGCTAACATGTCTTGGTCCTTCACAGCTGTGAAGACATGGTCGATTGTGGTAGTCAACACCTGATTAAGCTTGTCCTTATATTCCGTAGTTTCTCTAAATGACTTCAAATTCTTCGGAGCTTTGTACCCACTGCCGCTGGGCTTCTTACCATTCTTCTTGTCATCAGTCTCTGTTCCTAACTGTTTGGCCATGGCCTCCTGCATTGCCACATATACTCCGGCCTTATGACGGAACTCGGCGTATGTACTAGGGCAGAACAGATGCATTTCTTTCCATAGGTCCGTTCCTTTACGCAGTCCCGCCATGACTGCTACAACCTTTGTGTCATCGCTAACCGACTCACCTTCTAAAAGGATCTTGTCTAAGCGTTTAAGGTACTGCTGATCCGTTTCCTCAGCCCCTTGTGAAATGTTGGCCAGTCGATTCTTTTGCGTCAAATATGTCCCAAACCCTGAGAAATGGGACAGGAACTCTCTCGTTAACTGGCCAAATGACTGAATTGATCCGAGCGCCAATGCTGAGAACCATCAGTGAGCACGGTCCCCCAAGGTCAAAGGAAAGTTCTGGCATTGTGTTGCGTCTGATGCCCCCATTGAGATCATGTAATCAGCATATTTCAAAATATGGACCTTGGAGTCAGACTCTCCTTCGTACAGTACCAGTGATGGAAACTGTATCTTCTTTTGGATCGGAGCCGTGAGGATGGTTGTTGATAGTGGTGAAATGGGGAGAGATGTGTATGTCTCAACCTTGTCCTTGGTGGCCAATTGGTGCTGCAAGTCCTCCACCGCTTTCTTCAATTTTTTAGCTCTAAAACTGACGACTCTCGAGACGATCCCCCTCCTCGATGCTGTTCCGGGTGCACCTCATACTGACGTGCTGCCCCCGGCAGTCCCTCACTTCGGGTGACCTCTCGGTGTGGTAGTTGAAGGTTACTTGCAGCATTTGGGCCTAACCTCTCGGACGCCCGTCTTCTCAATTGGTCCTGGACAGGCCTTCTCTGATGTCTCGCATCTGACTCACATTGTTCTTGACGCTGTGAGTATCCGGATCTTCCACCCTCCGAGTGATGGCTGGGATTACTGTGCCTATGTCCCTGGGACCCCTCATGTCGTTCGGGCTGTTCCACTGCTCGCCCAGCTGGTTGCCCAGCTGGTCGCCCGTCTGCTGGACCAGCTGGTCGCTGGTCGGATCGTCTGGGTTGGGGTCCAAGGCGATCGCACATTTTCTGCTTTCCTCTGAATTTTGAGGGGCGACACGTCCGCTACTCGCTTCTTCCTCCTGGGCGTGGTAACTCGTTCTCGTCTCACGCCTTGTTTTTGTCTGGGCCGCTTGAATTACGGGTTGACGAGCCACCACCATCTGTTGCCTATGCATCTGCTGTAGCATGGCTATTGCCCTTTCGATATGTTCGGGCGTCTTTACCATCGACTCCAAAGTGTCTTCAATTTGAGGTCTGACTGGTACTGCGGGTAAAGCCTGGACACAAGCTTGTCCGGCGTGTTGGCGTCCTGAAGGTTTCTTACCCTTCCACCTCCGACTCATCGTTGTGGGTCAGGATTCACCATTGGAAACCTCGTACATTTGTCTCGTCATTATTTTAATTGTTAATTGTGTGTAGGATGTAAATCCTTAAAGGAAATCCTTTTCTAGCTTGTGTTTGTGGGAATCGAAATTTTCCTCAAAAAACACTCACACTTGAAGGAAGTCCTTTCGTTCTTCTCACAACTTACAAAGTTTGAAAGATTTGTTCTTGAGAAATTTGAATGAATAACTTGAATTCTTCGACCGACGGAGGTTCGGACCCTTCTTCTAGCGCCAATTTGTTGAGCAATTCTTGTAATTGAAAGTTTATGTGGCTAATTAATCTTAGGGAATTACTCAAACAATAATCAAAGATATAATTTGTAGTAATTTATGAATATAAGAGAGAAACTGTAGAGAGAGAAAAGTTGTTGAGTGTTTTTTGTATTTGGAAATTCAGATCCTTACAAATGAGGTGTTTTCACCTATTTATACTCTCTTATTAGTGAGGTGGCATGTTTTTAGGCCACATAGCCTCTGATGGTGACAAGTGTCCTCCACTTGTCACCACCTTAATGACTTGCCCCACTAACTCTAACATTAACGACATATGTCTTCTTCCTAGGTTCTCTCGACATTTTGTGTCTTCATTCCTGAGAGAAGGGCTATCATCCGGGCGAGCAATATAGCGAGCAGGTGGGCGAGCACCTTTGGCTTGACCTTATGGCTTGATGCCTCATCACTACTGAGTCTGGCGAACAACTTGGCGAGCATCTGGGCGAGCAGTGAGGCGATCAGCTTGGTCTCAGCCTTTTGGATTTGTTGCTTCGCCATCCCTGAGCCTGGCGAGCAAGGTGATGAGCAATGTGGCGAGCAACTCGGGTGTGGCCGAGTGGGCTTGTTGCCTTGCCATCCCTGAGCCAGGCGAGGAAGGTGGCGAGCAACTCAGGTGTGGCCATGTGGGCTTGTTTCCTTGCCATCCCTGAGCCAGGCGAGCAAGCGGTCGAGCAAGCTGGCGAGCAGGGTGACGAGCAACTTACCTTTCAGCTTGCTTTCACTTTAACTATTCTTCAAATATTAAGCATAACTCCTTTTATCAACACCTGCAAACCAAGTTCTAATTCATGCGCTTCTATCTAGCATCGTCCCATCTATGAATGTAGCTCATCTACTCCTACAATTAGCCTAAGACTCATATCAACCAAATATCTGATGGACTCTGAATTTAAATTTTCAAATTTGAATTTTGGTCTCTCCTTCTAGGCTTTGACATCTAGTATTTACCCTCATCTAATTCGAATTTTCTTATATTTTTGGCCCCTCGCCAGGTCCTTATTACAATTTTTGGTGGATATCCGACAGATGTTACACATTCTGTATCCTATTTATCGGAGACTTTAAATTTTTTTCGGCAATTTCAATGTATGTAGTGTTTAGGGCTTCTTCGATCATCGGTTATATTGGTAGATATAATACTAACCATAAATCACAATAATGAGTGCAGGGTTTTGAAGGTCGATAATTCCACCTTTGTGGTTGCGATTGAAGCTGATGTTGGGCGCATGTGGCCACGAATTGATTCAAGGTTTTTGAAACTTAGGTATTCCGTTGGATTAATACACAATTTTGCTTTAGAGTCTAAAAATAATCTCGGTAATATTCTATCCATTTGCTAAATTACGTCTCAGCAGATTGTTCATGTGGTTGCTACCCAGATTGAATCCCCTGTTTATACCAATAATGCATCCCCCAGCTTTAATTTGAATGATGATTTGAACGATGATTTGAATGTTGATCGGTGTGCAAATGGTACTAGTGTTTTGGGTGATTCTGGTTGTGCACATAGGACAGATGCTTTTGTAAATGATTTTGATATGGAATCCGATATAGGTAACACTATGACCCCCCTCCATGCCTCAATGAATCACACAAAATAGTCAAAGCTTCTATTTAAGTCTTCTAAGAAGTCTAAATTACACGGTAATCACACACAACCTACTGTGAATGATTATTTTCCTACATATGATATATGTCACCCAATCCTAAAGGTCCCCCTGTTGTCTGACTCTTTGTATAACATATTTGATGATGAAATTGATACTATTTTTAAGGTGATGCACAAGGATTCAGGACAGCCCTTATTAAGCACTCAACATTGGTTGGGTACACATTCAAATATGTTAAGAATAAAGCTTAATACATTCATTTAGAATGTGGTGCCCAACTATCAAAATCATGTGATTGGGTGTAAGAGAATTGTTGACATTATGCGTACTAACTATGGCGTGAAAATCCCCTAATACAAAGGCTGGCGATCCGCCGAGGGTGCACAAGATCAATTGTTTGTGTCTTTTGAAGACTCATATGACCACCTTCGTTTTTATAGTGCAGCACTTACTCGTACAAATCCAGGTTCCATCCCATTTTTGTCTCTAATGCCACTGCATCACTATTACAAATTATTTGTCTTACAACTTTTTTGTTCAAATAACAGGGAGCATATGTGACATTGAGGTCAATCCTATGTCAAGTTGTTTTGAACGTGTTTTTGTTTCTTTTAAAGCTTGTTTGGATGGTTTTAAAGTATGTCGTCCAATGATATTCTTAGATGGTACATTCCTTCACGATCGTGCTAAGGGAATTCTCCTCACAGCCATTGCTAAAGATGAGAATAATGGTTAGAGTAATCACACTAGATTTCTCAAGAAAGTTATATACGTTCCATGTAACCATCATGGTTCTTCTACACACACTGGTCAACTATATGTTATTTGTCCATATGTTTATATCCAATTGCATTGACTATTGTATCAGCTGAGAACACTTCAATCTGGGAATGGTTTCTGAAGAAAATAAAAGATTTTTGCATACATCCAAAGGAGATTTTTTACATATCAAATCATAATTGTGGTTTAATGTCTGCATTTCCACTATTTTTTATGAACCTAATCATTTTTTCTATCTTTTCCATTTAATGTGAAATCTTAGAGGTAGATTTGGTGGTTGTCATGCGAAATACACACGCTATAAGATGGTGGATTTATTTAGAGAATGTGCACATGCCCCTAATTTACGTCTTTTTTATGAGAAGTTATAGTTATTTAGAGAAGTTGGGGGAAGACTAACTGATGAGTGGCTAGCACAATTACCATTTGAAAAGTGGGTTGTTTCTAACTTGTTGATAAAATGAGTTAAACCCAATGATTGAAGAACAATTAGGGTGTTAAAAAGATGCATGCCAACAAGCTCACCAACCTGCTCGCCCAGGCCAAGAGGAGGCGAGGCAACAAGCCCATGTGGCTAAGCCCAAATTGCTCGCCACTATGCTCACCAGCTTGCTCGCCTGGCACAAAGGCGGCGACGCAACATGCTAAGAAACCAAGCTCAAGTTGCTCGCTACCCTGCTCGCCAACCTGCTCACCCTGGTACAGAGGAGGCGAGGCAACAAGCTTAGAAACCAAGCTCAAGTTGCTCGCTACCCTGCTCGCCACCTGCTCGCCGCCTTGCTCGCCCAGCCCAGTGATGGTAAGCCAATAAGCCCACGTGGCCAAGCCCAAGATGCTCGCCCGCTTGTTCGCCATGTTGTTCGCCCTTTTGCCCGTCCATCGCTCCCAGGGATGAAGACACAGAGATGTCTAAAGAACCTACAAGGAGTGCATAGGTCGGTTAGGTTAGAGTTAGTGGGGCAAATAGCTAAGATGGTGACAAGTGGAGGACACTTGTCACCATCAGAAGCCATGTGGCTTAAAATTGTGTCACCTCACCCTTACAAGGGTATAAATACTTGTAATGGCTCATTTGTAAAGGGATCTGAAATCCAAATACAAGAAATAACATTACAAAAATTCTCTCTCTACAATTACTTCCTAAATTACATATTATTCACCTGATATAACGTTCTTAGATTATTGATTGAGTAATTCCTAAAGGTTATTAGCCACATAAACATTCGATTACTAGAATTGCTCAAAAATTTGGCGCTAGAAGGAGGGCCACGAACCTCTGATAGTTGAAGAATTTAAAGCCTTCTCTTTAAATTTTCAAGAACAATCTCTTGAATTTGGTAAGTTGTGTGAAGAACAAAAGGAATATCTTCAATTGTAAGTGTCTTTGAGAAAACTTGTTACTCTAAAAAACACCAACTAGAAAAGAATTTCCTTAAGGATTCATATCCCACATACACAATTTATACCAAAAATGACAAGACAAATGTACGAAGTCTCTCACGATGAATCCCGTACCACATCGACGAGTCGAAGGTGGAAGGGAAAGAAAACTTTGGGACGCCAACAAGCCGGACAGACCCGAGTCCCAGCATTACCGGTGGCCCCGATTAGACAACAAATTGAAGCAACCTTGGAGTCAGTAGTGAAAACTCCTGAGGATATCGAGAGGGCAATGGCCATGTTATAACAAATACAAAGGCAACAGACAATGGTGACTCGTCCACCAATGATTCAAGCGGCCCCTACGGAGATGAGGCACGATACGAGGATGAGTTACCACGCACAAGAAGAAGAAGCCAGTAGTGGTCAGGTTACCCCGGAGAATTCAAAAGGGAAGCAAAAGATGTGCGATTACCTAGGACCGCAACCTAGGCAATCAGACCAGCGACCAGAAGGTCAAGCAGAGGGGCGACCAGCCCGGCGACCAACTGAGAGAGCAACCGAGCAGCATGGGCATCATGAAGGGTCTCGCGAAGAAAGACATAATGAACTAAGTCATCATTCTGGGGGTGGAAGGACAGGATACTCACAACATCAAGAGCCCTGTGAGACAGACGCTAGACATCATCGTAGGCCCGTCCAAGAAGGGCATCCGAGAGGTTGGGCCCCAATGCTGCAAGTAACCTCCAGCGGCCACATAGGGAGTTCGCCTGAAGTGAGGGACTGTCGGGGGCAGCACGTCAATACGAGGTGCACCCGGAACAACCTCGAGGAGAGGGATCATCCCGCGGGTCATCGCTAGTGGAGATAGAGAAACTAAAGAAGACAGTGGATGACGTGCGAGAACAAGTGGCCAGCAAGGAGAAAGTTGAGACATACACTTCTTTTCCCACATCACCATTGTCTACAACCATCCTCACGGCTCCGATACAAAAGAAGATACAATTTATGTCGCTGGTATTGTACGAGGGTGAGTCTAACCCAAAGGTGCATATATCAAAATATGCAGAGTTTATGATTTCGATGGCGGCATCAGACGCAACATAGTGCAGAAATTTCCCTTTAACTTTGGGAGACTGTGCCCATAGGTGGTTCTCGGCGTTGGCACCAGGGTCCATCCAATCATTTGGCCAGTTGACTAGAGAATTCCTGTCCCACTTCTTGGGATTCGGGATGTATTTGACACAGAAACACCGATTGGCCAACATCTCACAAGGGGCGGAGGAATCCGATCAACAGTATCTGGAATGATTTGACAAGATCCTTTTGGAAAGTAAGTCAGTCAGTGAGGACATGAAAATTGTTGCAGTCATGGCGGGACTGCATAAAGGAACGGGCCTGTGGAAGGAAATGCATCTATCCTGTCCTAGTACATACGTTGAGTTCCGCCATAAAGCCGGTGTATATGTGGCGATGCAGAAGGCCATGGCAAAACAATTGGGCACGGAAGCTGACGAGAAGAAGAGCGGTAAGAAACCCAGAGGAACTGGTTACAAGGCCCCCAAGAATCTGAAGTCATTCGGAGACACATCGGAATACAAGGAAAAACTTAATGAGGTGTTGACCACCACAATTGATCATCTCGCTGCACCCTAGAGGATTAGGCAAGATAGAAGCAAGCTAAACTCAAACAAATACTGTTCTTATCATCAGAGTATCGGGCATTTCACTATGAAGACGGGAAGCTTACGGAGTTTGTTAAGAAAGCTCTGGGGAAAAGGCAACGGCAACCAAGGCAAGGGAGCTCGGATGAAGAGGATAGTGATGAGGCGGAAAGGGCCCCAAACAGAGAAGTGCGAAGGGGTCCACCGGTGGTACTAACACATCAAGAGCCTAATCGTGAAATCCTTGTGCTTGAGGAGAATGGTTCAGCCGGAGGAATGGTTAACGGCCGCCCAGCATCGAAAAGACAAAAGAAAGTAGAAATACGGGCGGTCAACCAGGTACAAGAAACGGGGTCCGGGTCAAAGATACTAGCAAAGCCTACTGTGGATTTGGTGTTCTCACAAGCAGATCTTGAAGGAATCCTTACACCGCACAACGACTCTCTGGTCATCAGTGCAAACATCATGAACACAAGAGTGCACCGGCTGCTAGTGGATACTGGAGCGTATACGAACATCCTTTTCAAGAAGACACTAGATCAGCTAGGAGATTACGAGTCTTACATAGAAGACTGTAATCATAAAATAGTGGGATTCGGAGAGGCTGTGACCGTCCCACTAGGTGTAATCTGCTTATCGGTAGAACTTGTAGTGCTAGAGGACCCCAGAAAGGAGGATGACTAGGTTGTTAGATTTTCTAGTTGTAGATTAACCATCCACCTATAATGGGTTCCTCGGCCGACCTTTTATTTCTGAATTCAAGGCTGCATGTTTCACTTACTATTACTGTATCAAATTCCCAACTTTAAAAGGCGCAGGTACAGTCAAAGGGGACCAAAAGAAGGCACGGGAATTTTTGCTAACCTTGAAGAAGCCTGTCACTCAGGTATTAGTCTATGAAGATGCAGCACCGCAACATTCCTCAGACGAGCCTAACATTCTAGATGCTATCTCCATCGACACGAAGATGATGGAAGTTTAACAAACACCGGAGGAGATGGAGGTAGACGATACACCCCAACAAAGTCAACAAACTGGGGGGCAAGCGGAAGATCACACGGAGGTTCAAGATGATGTACCAGCAGCTGTTACCGAGACAAGTGATAATGTGGAATTAGCACCTGAACGTCAAACGAATACAATAGAAGACATCGAGCCCTGGTTTGTTTACGAGCCGGTCCCAATGGAGATGGACATGCATTTGGAAGGACCCATCGATGACCCAAGATGGAAAGGCAAGAAGCGGCATGCCACTCTAGTCGAAGAGCTCAGGTCCATACAGGTAGATCCCAATAAAAAGGACTTGGAACTTTTTATTGGGTCGGAGTTGGAAGAACCTTATAGAAGCAAAATGGAGGATTACCTTCTTGCAAACCTCGATGTGTTCGCATGGTCACATGAGGACATGACGGGTATACCGGTGGAGTATGCATGTCACCATCTAAACTTCGACCCCACAAAGAAGCCCGTCCATCAGAAGAGAAGAAAGTATGGACCTGACAAGTATGAAGCATTAACTGGCGAAGTGAAGAAGCTGTTAGATAATAAGCTCATACAAGAGGCATTATGCCCACAATGGGTGGCAAATCCAGTCTTAGTCAAGAAGCCAAAAAGAATGTGGAGGCTTTGTATAGACTTCGCAGACCTCAATGCCGCATGTCACAAGGATAATTTCCCCTTGCCACATATTGACCAATTGGTGGACAACACGGCGGGACATGAGCTAATGACGTTTATGGACGCTTTTGCAGGTTACCACCAAATTGCTCTACATCCCGATGATCAAGAACATACAGCTTTCTACATGAACAAAAACTTGTTTTGTTGGAAGAGGATGCCCTTCTGGTTAATCAATGTCGGCGCCACATATCAAAGACTAGTTAACAAGATGTTCAACCAACATATTGGTGACACGATGGAGGTCTACGTCGATGACATTGTGGTAAAAAGCCTTAAAAAAGAAGACCACTTGGAGCACCTCAAACAAGCATTCGACATCATGAGAACATACAACATGAAGCTGAATCTAGAGAAAAGCAGCTTTGGGGTGCAGTCCGGGAAATTTTTGGGACATCTAGTAAGTCAGCAAGGGATAGAAGTCAACCCTGCGCAGGTCAAATGTATTATGGAAATGGGACCGCCAAAGGATGTGCCAGCAGTTCAAAGACTCACGGGGTGTCTCGCGGCGTTAAACATATTCATATCCAGATCGGGAGACAAGAATAGGGCATTCTTTGAGTCCATCAAAGGCAAAGGCATATGTAAAAGAATAGGGAAGAGTAACTATGTCTGGACCGATGCCTGCCAACAGGCGTTTGAAGATATAAAAAGTTATCTCAGCAACCCTCAGATCCTATCGAAACTCGTACCAGGAGAAAAGTTATATTTATACCTGGCAGCGTCGGAGGTGGCCATAAGCTCAGCTTTGGTACGTGCGGAGGGCAAGACGTATCTACCAATATACTATGTCAGCCAGGTGTTACATGAAGCGGAGCTGCGATATTCCCCAATGGAGAAGTTGGCATACGCATTGGTGATGAGCGTACGGAAGCTACGGCCATACTTCTTTGATCACCAAGTGGAAGTTTTAACAACCTTCCCCTTGCGGCAAATCTTGCATAGACCCGACACTGCAGGACTACTATTAAAGTGGTCACTAGAGGTCAGCCAATATGGAATAACCTACACTCCCCGAACAGCGATCAAAGGGCAGGCTCTAGGAGACTTCATAGTAGAGTTAACCTACCCTCAAGATCCGATGAGGGGACGTATATATCCATGGCACCTCTATGTAGACGGCTCAGCAACAAGTTCCACAGCAGGTGCGGGTGTCGTCCTAATAAGCCCCGACAAACAAGTATTCACCTCAGCTATAAAGTTTAACTTCCTAGCCACAAACAATGAAGCTGAATATGAAGCACTTATTGCCGGATTGAGATTATCATTAGCTGTGGGGGCTACCAAACTTCAGATTTACGGAGATTCACAGCTAATAATCTCTCAAGTCTGAGGTGAATACGAAGTAAAGGATCGACAAATGATCATCTATCAAAGGATCGTGGCACATCTGATATCCAAGTTTGATCTAGTATACATTGAGCAAATTCCCCGGCTAGAGAATACGCAAGCAGACGCATTAGCTCGATTGGCCACAAGTACCGGAGAAGCAAGTATCTCGGAGGTTGTGATAACAAAACTGACTAATCCTTCAATATTTGATTACGTTAATTAAGTGTTGAAGAGGGGGCAACAACTTGTAAACAACCAATAGATGACTACCGACGATTGGTGCACACCTACCAGTAAATACTTGACCAATGGTGAGCAGCCGGGGGATTCGTGGGAAGCGCGACGGGTTGTAAAACAAGCCGCCAGATACACGATGATTGAGGGATAATTATACAAAAGAGGAATTTTGTTGCTGTTGCTCAGATGCCTTTCCCCGGAAGAAGGACAGAAAGTGTTAGAAGAAATTCATGAAGGGATATGTGGAGGCCACGCCGGGGGGCAAGCCTTAGCCTACAAGACTATTAGGCAAGGATACTACAGGCCAACACTACGGAAGGATGCCATCAGATATGCTAAAAGATGTTTAAAATGCCAGCAGTTTGCTCTGAGCATCCATACCCCGGCGTAAGAATTAAAATCAGTATATAGTCCATGGCCATTTGCTAAATGGGGTATCGACTTGGTCGGCCCATTCCCTCCTGGGAAAGGTGGAGTAAAATTCACAGTGGTGGCCGTGGACTATTACACTAAGTGGGCCGAAGCTGAAGCCCTAACGATGATAACCCAAGAAAAAATGATAAGTTTCATTTGGAAAAACTTGGTGTGCAGATTTGGGTTACCGCAGTCGATAGTCACAGATAACGGAAGACAGATTGATGGAAGTAAGCTAAGAGACTTCTGCGCTTCATGGGACATCAAGAAACATTATTCTACTCCATACCATCCTCAGTCAAATGGACAAGTTGAAGTTGTAAATAAAATCTTGAAACACATCCTGAAGATCCGACTGGAAGAAAGAAAGGGCAGTTGGGCTGATGAGTTGCCGGAAGTACTATGGACTTATAGAACGTCTTATAGGACGAGTACCGGGAAAATACCATTCACCATGGCTTTCGGAGTTGAAGCAATCATCCCGGTGGAGGTTCAACATCGAACATGGAGGATAATCAAGTATGATGAAGAGGCAAACGAGGATGATATGGCAGTAGAAAAAGATTTAATTGAAGAGACGCGAGCTTCGGCGTAATTAAGGAATGTTGTCTATAAGCGACGAGAGGAAAAGTACTACAACTCGCAAGTCAAAGATAGAAAGTTCAAAGTTGGCGATCTAGTCATGAGAAGGATACTAGCAGTCCCTTCAGGAGTATTTGGCCCAAGATGGGAAGGTCCGTTCAAAGTGCCAAAGAGTTGGCCAAATGGGACATATGATTTGGAAGATATGCAAGGCAACCCCTCATCATACACTTGGAACGCCGCACACCTCAAGAGGTTCTACCAATGAAGAGTTGTAAAAATTTCTTTAAAAGCCTCGCTCACCCAACATGTATAGGGGCAAGCAGGTTTAGCTCGGATAGGGTCAAGCTTGTAAAGTCGTATTAAATTAATAAAAAGATGTATCCTTTCAAGAAAAGTTTGTATGATCGTTTCATGTTTGATAAGTTGATGTTTTAGAGAATGTCTCAAGTTATAAGCTCAAAAGACTTACGAGTCAAAATATTCTAAAGGCAAGGTATTGAGACTAACCCTATGGATATACCAGAAAAATGGAGTCCTTACCAATTAATAAGCCTACATCGAAAAGATGGAAAATAAAAGGTGTAAATTTGCGATTCCGCACAAGGAAAAGTAAGACGAATCAATTGAAACACCATACACTGAGACTAACCCTATGGATATACCAGAAAAATGGAGTCCTTACCAATTAATAAGCCTACATCGAAAAGATGGAAAATAAAAGGTGTAAATTCGCGATTCCGCACAAGGAAAAGTAAGACGAATCAATTGAAACACCATACACAAAAATAAGCAATAAATAACTTAGGCACAAACATCAACGAAAATACAAGTATAAACAAGGTCTGTGGAAAGGAAACTACATGTCCATTAGTAATCAAAAGAAGTTCAAGTACATGTGGGGCGCCTTCGAGGGCGAAGAAGCAAAAAGTTAGGAAAAAAAAAGTACAAGGAAAAAATAGAAAAAGGAAATGCCAACACTTTACTGCCCGCCAACCTGCTCGGCGATCTGCTCGCCTGGTTGCGCCTCCACTTGCTCACCTCCCTGACCAGCCTGCTCACCGACCTGCTCGCTGGCTTGTTCGCCAGCTGCTGGGGGAGATAGACCTGGAAGAACCTCAAAAGGAGATAGACCCTCGGTGTCTATCATAGCGTCATCTTGAGCGTCGATCTGTAGGGGTGGATACCTTCCACCAACAATCTTAAGACCGGGAGGCACGACACTCAGGTCAACGCCCATATCCTCAAGGTCCCCAATGTCAATGACCAAACCATCCTTGAGAGGATGATCGGTGAGGAACTCAGTGAACTCCTTCTTCAAGGCCGCCCAGAGGTCTTCATTCTCACCAACGGCATGATGATAAGCAAGGAGGTTCTCGGCAAAGGCATATACGAAACCGAAGTAAGACGACTCGGCTCGAATATCGGCTACGGTGTCGGCAGAATAGCAGTCAGTGTGTTCGGCCTTATGCTCGGCCAGCTGGGTCCGGGTAGCTTGGATTTCTCTCTCCAATTCTGCAACTTTCTCGCGGGCTACCCGACCCTCCTCCAACTGAGCCCGCATGCTTGCCATCTCAGCACGAATATCATCGGCTTCAGCCTTGGCCCTCTCAGCACTAGCAATCGCCGACTGTTCGGCATCCAATGAGGCCTTAGCCTTAGCCTCCAGGGTTCTGACCTTCTTCTTCGTCTCGTCCCTCTCCTTTCTCAGAGTATCGTTCAACACGGCATAGGACTTCTCCAGCGATAGAACTTGCTTGATGGCGCGTTGGGCAGTCATGAGGACACTACTTGAATGATGCATAACGGTGCGGATGTTGTCCGTCACCGACTGATGCTGCATGATAGCATCCTGGGGCTCCGTCCAATGGCGAGTGGCAGACTCGATGGCTCTCCGGACAGGACCTTGAAGCTCATTCAGAGATTTAGGGGGCCGAGCAAGTGCAAACTGGTGCACAGCCTCACTCCGATGAAGACAACGTGAGGGATCATACCTACGGAAAAGGACATACAAAGAAACACTTGAGAACACTTTGAGAATTCAAGAAACTCTAAGTGTTAGAGTGTTGAAGTTTAGAAGTCTTACCCTGCTGCCCGATCTTGGTCCCAGCCAAGGTAGGAGATATCCGTCAACTGCCCAACAGAGCGAATCGGCGCCGGAGTCGTTGAAGTGCCGGTAGAGATAGGAAGTGTGGGCTCTGGAGTCTCAACTCGTCCCGACCCCCCAGAACCGGAAGCCCTGGTGGTCCTTGCCCTCTTGGCAGCGTCTCCCTCACGCTCGATGCGTGAACCATCACCTCGCTGAAAGCAACGACCACCACTGGGGGAGCCACTGGGGGCTTGGCGATCCTCAGCACGAGGAGCTCGTGGAGGAGCAGCAGTACGGGTGCTCGGCCCAGTCCTCGGTGCTTTCTTCTCTTGAGACGCCTTCTGAGAAGCCAGTACAACGGATGGTGGGTCCCTCTTAGTTCTTGCCATCCCGAACCTTTGGTTCAGGGCTTGGAAGGAAGGAGGAATAGCAATGGTAACCTCTGAGGCTGCAAACATCGAAGAAACAACAAAAGAGTTAGAAAAATTTCCAAGATAAAAGTCAAAAAGTCTGAAAACATGACAATTAAACCTGCGGGACAAGCAACTTGAGCCCGTAAGTGGTGAGGAGTGGTAATCAACCCCGAGGCGATGTGGCAGCTAGGCTTGTTCAGGTATTCGAACGTCTTATCTTTCTTGTTTTGGCGACAGACGAGGATGCAAGTGAACTTGAACTCCTCAGATAAACTCGCCCTCTTCCAACGTTGAGGAGTCAGACCTGCAACAAAGAAACAAGACATTAGACACAATATCGAAAACAACATCTAAAATGCTAACAAGTCCTACGCTGCAACTCGCCAAACTCTGTAGAAGACATGATGCGTCCCCCAAGTCCCTCATTATTGTCCGGGGCACGCCAGTCTCCGCCGATGAAGAAGAACTGCTCTTTCCAGTCCTTTACCTTGTTAGGCAATCCTTCGAGGATCCTCATATCACTCCTCGCCTTAAGGTAATAATAACCTTGACCCTCCTCGGAACACTTGCTAAGGCAGAGGGTGTATTTCACTTCGTACGGAGTCAAGTGATCCTTGTACCTCTCCAAGGCAAATACCGTAAAGAGAGATAGCAAGTACGTCCAGGCGTTGGGTGTAAGCTGAGTAATGGCCAAACCCATCGTCTCCAGGAAACGTCCGATAAGTGGATGTAGAGGCAGTGTCACTCTGGCGGCTAGTGTGTGCATGTTGATCGTTGTTAGTCCCTCCGGAGGACAATCGGCCCTCTAGTTCTTCCGAGGAGCATACATTGTCACGTCACATAGTATATGGTATTCTCACCTGATGCTGTCGAGATCATCCTCGTCGATGATGCTCTCCACGGTGCTTACCTTGTAGTTAGTGGGTTCCTTGCAGTCTCGGTATTATCGTGGAGGAGTGGGGAAGTCACCAGCGTATCGTTCATAATAAGCTCTCCAATCAAACTCCTGCTCGATACCCTCGGGGATGGACTTCTCCACCATGTGAGGTTGCGGGAAACCTACAGACTCAAACCAACTGGTGATAGAATCCTCATCGTCATCACTGCTGGAGAGCACCTCAACAGCCTCCTGGTCATCACCTTCAGAGTGAGCAGCGAGTTGCTCGACTACCTGCTCGCTGGACTGCTCGCCCCACTGCTCGCCGAGATGCTCGGCTTCTCTCTCCAATGGGCGAGCAACCTCCACAATATCGGGATCAGACCCCACCAAATGTACTAAGGATAGGCCGGCAATTGGAAAACCCTCGTCCATCGGTAGTTTTCCCAGATTCCGGTGAAAAATAGTGCGGCTTGAGGATGATGACATTTTCGAGAAAAGGGGAAGGAAAGAAGACGGGCCCTAGGAATGTGCTAACTATCGAAGTAGTAACTCAGCCGCCTTGACTCCGGTTAAAGTATGTCCAAAAGAAAGAATCTGGCGAACAAGAACAACATAAGAAATAAAGAGGAATATAACACCAAGAAAAATCAAAAGCAAAATCAAAGAGAAGTTACCTTTAATCGAAATCTCCAAATCACCACAAGAAACGGGAAGGAAATGAGGAAAGCGCAGGAAAACTTGAAGAAGATATTATCGCCGGAAATTGCAGAAAATGAGTGAGTGAAGAAGAAGGCAAAAAAGGGAGAAGAATAGCTATTTATACATTAGGGTTAAAGGAAGAAGAGGAAGAAATTTCAGGGGCTAAATTGCAAAGAATTTGAAAATTTTTAATAGGCGCGTCTTTTCTTGTGACTGATTGGCATAGTAAACGAGGGGAGACCTCATTTTCCAGAACGTCACTTCGGTTTTCAAACAGGAGGACGAGCAAAGAGTCGAGCATAACGGCAGAGCACGAAGCCGAGCACAATACTACTCGCCAAGCTGCTCGCATAACTGTTCACCAACACAGTGAGTAATCCAACACATTCCAGCATATACTTTGATATAGAGAATCAAATCAAAGGATATACTGAGGGGCAAATGTTGATAAAATGAGTTAAGCCCAATGATTGAAGAACAATTAGGGTGTTAACAAGCTGCTCGCCAACCTGCTCGCCCAGGCCCAGAGGAGGAGAGGCAACAAGCCCATGTGGCTAAGCCCAAGTTGCTCGCCAATATGCTCGCCAGCTTGGTCGCCTGGCACAAAGGCGGAGAGGCAACAAGCTAAGAAACCAAGCTCATGTTGCTCGCTACCCTGCTCGCCAACATGCTCTCCAACCTGCTCACCCTGGTACAGAGGAGGCGAGGCAACAAGCTAAGAAACCAAGCTCAAGTTGCTTGCTACCCTGCTCGCCGCCTTGCTCGCCGGCCCAGTGATGGTAAGCTAATAAGCCCACGTGGCCAAGCCCAAGATGCTCGCCCGCTTGTTTGCCATGTTGTTCGCCCTTTTGCCCATCCATCGCTCCCAGGGATGAAGACACACAGATGTCCAAAGAACCTACAAGGAGTGCATAGGTCGGTTAGGTTAGAGTTAGTGGGGCAAATAGCTAAGATGGTGACAAGTGGAGGACATTTGTCACCATCAGAAGTCATGTGGCTTAAAATTGTGCCACCTCACCCTTACAAGGGTATAAATACTTGTAATGGCTCATTTGAAAAGGAATCTGAAATCCAAATACAAGAAATAGCATTACAAAAATTCTCTCTCTACAATTACTTCCTAAATTACATATTATTCACCTGATATAACGTTCTTAGATTATTGATTGAGTAAAGCCTAAAGGTTATTAGCCACATAAACATTCGATTACTAGAATTGCTCAACATAACTCACCTTACATCACTCGGTATGGAGAAATGACATCAAATGCAATTGAGTCTTTTAATTCATGGGTGAATGATGCTCCCGGTTTACCAACCACTCACATGATAGACCATATTAGGCAGGGTGAGCTTCTTTCTTGTTGTCTTTTAAAATGTTTTCATGTATATTATTTTACTAAACTATGGCTGTTGTCAGAGATTAGCCTGTGGCAGTACGAACGAAGGTCAGAAAGCAGCCAATGGACATCTTTTCTATGTCCAGTGAAGGAGGCATTGTGGGTTTGGGAGTCAGAAGTTTCAAGGGCTTAGACAGTACTACAGCGAGGTGATGCATTGTTTGAGGTAAAATCGACTCCATCAGTCATGGTGGATATAAAAATGCGCACATGTTCGTGTTCTCAATGGCAGTTATCTGGTTTTCCATGTTCTCATGGAACATTGGCCATATTGCATTATGGAACATCTGTTGAAAAATATGTTGATGAATGCTTTCTTACCCAATCATATCGAACATGTTATTCCTACTGTATTAACGTCATTCCTGAAACAGAGAGGTATGAACACTATGATAGTGTCATTTCAGCCAAATCATTTCCCCTGTTCTAAAAAAATCCTCCAGGTAGACCCAAGAAGAATCGCATCAAGTCCTACAGAGAGATTTCCAAGGGATACAGGATGTCTGATGTCTGATTATATAATGAGAAAGTTGAAAATGCATTGTGTTCACCAAGCAGCTTATGTTGAAGGCCACCAGTTTTTAAATACATTGCTCATGATATTTTTCTAGTTGTGTGTGATCTTTTGTATTGTTGTTAGTATGATGTAAAAAATTTCCTATTTTTTATACAAATCAGTCCTCTTTATAGATGTTGTCTTTTCTGATGTATTTTTACTGGCTGACAGTGGAGAACATAGGTGTTTAAGGTTGGGGAAATGATTTTAATGAAACATTTGCCAAAATCCAGTTCTTGTTTATATCATGGAGCTTATTAAGTTTAGCTCATTGAATTCAGTTATTATGTTTCAAACTTCATTGAATTGTACCAAAATATGCAACTTTTACCTCACTGAATTGTGTCTATTATGTTTTTTTGTAACATGTGATGCACCAAATTCTACTGTAAAAAGTTCATCACATTTTGTATATCCAGCATTGATTCAACTTACATCATACATCCAGAACTTCCTTATGCATTTTGTCATGTGAAAATGCAACTGACTTTGAATAACATAATGAGAATTCACTTATAACATACGTACAATTCAAAATCGATCCACACATATGCGTGGTACTAAAATTTTAAGTTAAATACTATAATCATTGATGGAGTACCAAGATTACAACTAAAGTACTGAAACATTAGATTTTCACAGTACTTAAGGTCATATACAGAAAACCATAGTACTGGACGGCTGAGAATTCACTGTCCACCAGAAACTGCACATTATATGCCTGATAGATCTTAACCCTAACTCTGGGATAATCGTTCTACATTATATCATATCTCTTATAATAACAACTTTAAAATTTTACTATATTAATTGTTATAAAACTCATTAATAGGTATACGTCTAAAAAGTAACCATCATATCAATAGTAAAAAGCTTTCATTTTAGATTATGTTCTGTTGTGAATATAATCGAATAATCGACCTCAATAAGACTTCCAGTTTTCAGAGCTTGAACAACTTCAATGAACACAAAATGCATAAATTAAGAAATCAAAGAACAAAGAATTTTACGTGGTTCGATCTAATTGATCTACGTCCACGGATGGGTTTGGCTCACTTTACTAAACTATGAATAATGTTTTCAGTGTACAAAGCTTTCTCACTCTAATCTCTCTAAGTAATGAGTGTATCACAGTCTCTTTTAAATCCTGGAATGAATACGTATTTATAGATCTAACCCTTAACCGCCTTTGAGCTATTAACCAATCAACGAGATTCGTATGGTTATAATCGCCTTGAATAACTGTTCCGGCGTCCAATGAGATTGCTCCGCCAGCTGCCCAAATAACCAACTTTTTCACTCTGGTGAAGTCGTCTTTGCCATGCTCTGTTTTATAACTGTCAGCTCAGGATATGCCTTCATGCTGAGTGACTCAGGGAGTAGGAGATTTTCAGCTCAGGATGATCTCTCAGGATTCGCCTTTAGTTCTACTGAGTCTTCAGTGTCTTCACTGATCTGACCACTCAGGATAGAAGTCAGTCTGAGTGTCAGGATCAGAACACTCCTGACTCAGGATCAAGTCTTCGCTCAGGCTCAGGATGCTTTCTCTCAGGTTCAGGGCCTTGTCTCATGATCCAACCTCAGAATCAGGATTTAATACTCAGTATTCAAACTCAGATTAGCTTTTACACTTAACAATTCTCCACCTTAAAAGTAAGTGAGTTTCCCCCATTCCACACTCCACCTCAGGATCTAACTCATGGTACATCCCTTGACCGCAGCTTGATAAGCTCCAAACAGTATCTGAACTTGGAAATAGGTAAGACCTTAGTCAGCATATCCGCAGCATTATCCTCAGTAGAAACCTTCTGCACTGAAATCACTTTCTTTTCCACCACATCTCTCACAAAATGAAGTCTGACATCAATATGCTTTGACCTTTCATGAAAGACCTAATGTTTAACCAAATGAATTGTGCTCTGATTGTCACACTGAATTGTAACTTCCTTTTGTCTGATTCCAAATTCTTTAATCATACCCTTGAGCCACATCGCTTCCTTAACTGCTTCAGTCATTGCAATATATTCAGCCTCAGTAGTTGAGAGTGCCACTACTGACTAGAGTACTGCTCTCCAACTGATTGGTGTACCATATAATGTGAACACATATCCTGTTAAGGATTTCCTCGTATCAATGCTTCCAGCATAATCTGAGTCCACATATCCCTGAAGAGGTTGTGCTACGTCCTTAGTCTTCTCAAAGAGTAACCCCAGATTCTCAGTTCCTCTTAAGTATCTCATGATCCACTTAAAAGCCTCCCAGTGTGTCTTTCCCGGATTTGCCATAAATCTACTAACCACACTGACTGAATGAGCTAAATCTAGCTTGCTGCACACCATAACATACATTATGCTACCTATCCCATTTGAGTAAGGGATTTTACTCATTTGTACCTTCTCTTCTTCTGACTTTGGACATTGACTTGATGTCAGTTTGAACTGTTGACCAAGGGGTGTAGATACAAATCTGGCTTCATGCATGTTGAACCTCCTGAGTATTTTCAGGATGTAATCCTTCTGAGTTAAGAACAAACTTCCTCTGCTCTTATCTCTGATAATTTCCATGTCAAGTATCCTCTTCGCACTGCCCAGATCCTTCATGTCAAATGTGCTACTCAGTTTTACCTTCAATCTCTGAATTCTGTCAGGACTCTTGCTTGCAACCAACATGTCATCCACATAGATCAGCAGATATGTGAGTACTTCATTTCCTTGTTTTTCAAGATAGACACAACTATCATACCTGCATCTTGTAAAGCCTATGGAGATCATGAAACTATCAAACTTCTTATACCATTACCTCGGACTTTGTTTCAGTCCATACAACGACTTCATCAGTAAACACACTTTATCCTGATTTCCTGGTAAGACAAAACCTTCAGGTTGTTGCATGTGTATCGTTTCTTCCAGATCTCCATGTAGAAAGGTTGTCTTGACATCTAACTGCCAAAGCTCCAAGTCCTCCTGAGGTACTTTTGACAATAGGATTCTGATTGAACAGTGTTTCACCACTGGTGAGAATATCTCATTGAAGTCTACCCCCTCTCTATGAGTGAAGCCTCTGGCAACAAGCCTTGTCTTATATCTCAGCTTCTCTTTTCCTCCTGATCCCATTTCAGATTTCTTCTTGAAGATCCACTTGGAACTGACCACCTTCTGTCTCTGAACTTTGTTCACTAAGGTCCAAGTGTTGTTCTTTTCTAATGACTGAAGTTCCTCAGTCATGGCCAATATCCATCTCTCTTTATCTTTACCTGACACAGCTTCAGCATAGCTTTGTGGTTCCTGATGCTCCACCTCTTCAGCGGTTATCAGGGCATAGGACACCATATCAGCATGACCGTGTCTAGTCGAAGGGTGTATGCTTCTCTTGTGTCTGTCTCTTGTTAGACTATAATTTCTGAGATCTTGGCCTTCAGTATCTGAAATTGAGTGGTCAGAATGGTAGTCAGTATCACTTTCCTCTGACTCCTCTTGAGTCCTTCTGGAGGTTTCACCTGCCTCAAAAGTTTCTTGTCCTGAATTCTTTTCAGGAGTCTCCACCTCGACCTGAGATCCATCTCCTTAAAGTATACCATCTGAGTCCTGTATGCTGATGGGTTGATTATATCCCATGACTTTCTCATTGAAAGTCACATCTCTACTGACAATACACCTTTTATGTCCGGGTTCCAAACACCATAACTTGTATCCTTTTACTCCCTTAGGATATCCTAAGAAGATACATCTCAGTGCTCAAGGTTCCAGCTTATCCTACCTGATGCGGGCAAAAGCTGAGCAACCAAATACCTTCAGGTTATTGTAGTCCGAGATCCTCCCATACCACACCTCATCAGGTGTCCTGAACTCAATTGCTGAGGAAGGTGACTTGTTAATAAGATAACAAGTTGTACTGACTGCTTCCCCCCCAAAACACCTTGGGTAGATTTGCATCTGACAACATACTTCTGACCTTTTCCAGGATAGTCCTATTCATCCTCTCAGCCAAGCCATTTTGCTGAGGGTTTGCAGGCACTGTCCTATGTCTAGTGATCCCTCTTTCTTTGCAGAAATTGTTGAACTCCCCTGATACATACTCCAATCCATTATCAGTCCTGAGATGTTTAATGGATATTCCTCTTTTATTTTCTTGTTCACTGACCCAATCTCTGAACCTTCCTAAGGCTTCATTCTTCTGCTTCAGTGTGAACACCCATACTTTCCTGCTGAAGTCATCAATGATTGTCATGAAGTATCTTCCCCCTCCATGAGTCTCCACCTTAGCTGGTCCCTAGATATCAGAATGAACATAATCCAGAGGTGCATCAGTAGTCTTCTTACCCTTTGGGAATGGGATTTTTTGGGATTTACCCAGGACACAATTGTCACAAAAAACCAATTTCATCACTTTTCCTTCCCCAAATGCCTTCTGCTTTGAAAGTTCTAGGAGCCCCCTTTCTCCAATATGGCCCAACCTCTTATGCCATATAATTGCCTCAGTGCTGTCCATAACATTGTTTGCTGACCCTGAAGAAGTGCTTCCAATCAGGATATATAACCCATTGACTTTCTTTCTTTTCATGCATACCTTCTTGTCTTTGGTTATCAGGATGTAACCATCCTCAGTGTTGAACTCATAACCCAATTGATTCAGTGAACCCAGTGAGATTAGATTTCTCTTTAGTTCTGGCACCAGCCTCACATTTGAGAGTATTCTTTCTACTCCATCATGCAGCTTCATCCTAACAGAACCACTTCCCTTCACCTTGCATGTCTGATTGTTGCCCAACACAACTGAGCCTCCATCAAACCTCCTCAACTCCCTGAATAATGATTCATCAGGGCACATATGAAATGAACATCCAAAATCTAGTACCCATTCATCATTCAGTTTCAGGTTAGTAACCGTCAACACCTCAGCACTATCATATCCTTCTTCAGCAACAACAGTTATATCAGCCTTTTGTTCTTCTCCCTGATTTCTATTTCTGTCAGGACAATTCTTCTTGAGATGACTAGTTTTGTGGCAAGCAAAACATTTCCTCATCTCAAAAAAATCACCAGATTTTGACCACCCATTTGTGTCCTTCTTCTTCTTGTTCTGAAAGCATTTCTTGCCCTTCTTGAATCTGACATTCAAGCCTTGAAGAGACTTTGTTTTCAGTGCACCCAGAATATCATCAAAGGACAATTTATCCTGCCTCCCAAATAGTAAGGTATCCTTGAAATTCTCAAAGGATTTAGGCAAAGAATTCAGGAGCATCAAAGCCTTATCATCATCATCAATTTCCACTCTCAGGTTCTCAAGATCATCAGCAGTCTTGTTAAATTCCTCAAGTTGCTCGATCAACTCCTTCTCTTCATTCATCTTGAACGAGATTAGTTTCTGCTTCATGAACAACTTGTTGGTGACAAACTTGGTCTGATACACCTTTTCCAGCTTACTCTAAACATCAATGGCTGTCTTCTCCTTGCACACCTCCCTCAGAGGTTTATCCCCCAAATACAAGATGATTGTGCTATGTGCATTTTCCAATATTTCTTGTTTCTTGCCTGGATTTTCTGACGAAGAAGGAGGTCATTGATCTTCAGGCTTCAGGGCATTTGATAACCCATGATGAGTCAAGAGAGTCTTCATCTTGATCTTCCACAAACCAAAGTCGTTTGCTCCGGTGAATTTCTCAAAATCCAATTTTGTAGATGTCATGGTTGATGATGATTAATCCAGTCGATCCTTCCCTTCCCACAGACGGCGCCAATTGTTGTGAATATAATCGAATAATCGACCTCAATAAGACTTCCAGTTTTCAGAGCTTGAAGAACTTCAATGAACACAAAATGCAGAAATTAAGAAATCAAAGAACAAAGAATTTTACGTGGTTCGATCAAATTAATCTACGTCCACGGATGGGTTTGGCTCACTTTACTAAACGATGAATAATATTTTCAGTGTACAAAGCTTTCTCACTCTAATCTCTCTAAGTAATGAGTGTATCACAGTCTCTTTTAAATCCTGGAATGAATACGTATTTATAGATCTAACCCTTAGCCGCCTTTGAGCTATTAACCAATCAACGAGATTCGTATGGTTATAACCGCCTTGAATAACTGTTCCGGCGTCCAATGAGATTGCTCTGTCAGCTGCCCAAATAACCGACTTTTTCACTCTGGTGAAGTCGTCTTTGTCATGCTCTGTTTTATAACTGTCAGCTCAGGATATGCCTTCATGCTGAGTGACTCAGGGAGTAGGTGATTTTCAGCTCAGGATGATCTCTCAGGATTCGTCTTTAGTTTTATTGAGTCTTCAGTGTCTTCACTGATCTGACCACTCAGGATAGAAGTCAGTCTGAGTGTCAGAATCAGAACACTCCTGACTCAGGATCAAGTCTTCGCTCAGGCTCAGGATGCTTTCTCTCAGGTTCAGGGCCTTGTCTCAGGATTCAACCTCAGAATCAGGATTTAATACTCAGTATTCAAACTCAGCTTAGCTTTACCACTTAACATGTTCATATCAATTAATTTATGAAGATTTGGGACAAAATCCCTAATTGTAAGTAAAAAAAATTCATGTTCTTATTTGTGTTTAGTGTCTTAAAATAGTTCGTAATTATAAGTACTCCTTTTTAATTTCTACTCCTCGTACGCAATAATTTTCAATGAATGTCTTTCTTTTTTTTTTATAAAAAAGTTAAATAATTTTTGTGTTTGGGAAAGTAAAAGAGGACAAAAGAATAGTTTAGAATTGGGGGAAGTTTACACGTAAGTGTTACTACACTAAAGCGACAGTGGTTTATCTCCGACAGTGACAGCAGAGGGTAATTTCAAAAGGATGTGGGCCCCACCGCACGGATGAGCTATATCTTGGTTGCTCTTCACTTTTTCCCACAACACAACAATCATCTTTTACTAATTCTTTATGCATTTTAATATTCCTGGCTATCACAAATTAATACCTCTTCCCTCTGACTTTATTAGTCTTTACTTTTCGCAATCTCTGTTTAATTCATATTTTGAAATGGAAAATATTTTATAGAATTTCGATCTTTATATCATTTTTTTTTATCGGTAATATTAGTTGTTAGTAGTTAGGTTAGTTAATCAAGTCTTCTTACACTCCACATCTCCAAGTTTAACCTTATATCTCCCTCCTAATTCGCTCTCAAATGGAATCGAACTCAGATCACTCACTTAAGTGAGGAGTCTGGTGGTCAGGTGGGCTAACTCACCTGGTTCTATCTTTATATCATTTACTCCATCCGTCCCGTAGTTTGCACCCTATGGGACGTCACATTTTTTAAGAAAAATGAGTTTTATATATAAAGTATATATAGATTTGTGAGTGTGCACGTAAATCAATGCTTCCTTTTTTAGTAGTGTGCAAATTTGTGTGTGACGTCCAGATAAGAAAAATGTCCAAATTCCTGCGGGATAGAGGGAGTAATATTTAAAAAATATCACTCCCTCCACCCGCACCACTCTTCACCAAAAATTATACACTGCTTAAGAAAATTATGCGATGAGTAGATTATTCACGGTGATTTGTAAAATTATACTCTCTCCGTTTTTATAGAAATTTGTATTTTACGAAATGATATTTTTTAAAGAAAAGTATATTTTATATATAAGATAATTGTACATGAATAAATATATGTATAATTTTGTGAATATGAATACAAATCAATTTTTTTAAGTAGTGTGTAAATTTGTATGAGACGATAAAGAACGTGTGTAAATTTTAGTTGAACGGAGATAATATTGTTAAAGAAATTAAATTAGTTGAATTAAGTGTTAAAAATAATGATATTTTATGTAAATATGTAAATATTGTGATGATAAAATTAAATTGTAACTTTTATTTATAGAATATGTAAAATGTTGTAAGAAAAACAAAAAAAAATGTGCAAAATATTTTGGGATGGGCGGAGTATTATTTTTATGTCCAAATGCACATATAATTCAACACATTATTTATTTTATATATAAAATTTTAAAATTTACTCACAAACCTCTACTCATTCTTTTATTCATTTTATGTGTGCTCAAGAAAATTTTCAATTTTTAACCGTTACTATAATATGCGTACAACATAATTGCAGCGGTTAAAGGGGAAAAAATACTTATTCTTCTCATTTCTTCAAATTTTACTTTCTTTTGAGGAACAAAATAGGAAAGTTTATCTTAATTATTATGAAAATACGATATTATTTAAAAGATGAACTGAGACATCTTCTCCAAAAGGCATCATTAATGCGGTAATTGATTGATACAATAACTTTTGGATTGTTTAAGGGAGTGTTTCTTTACATATTTGCACATTTGGACTAGGGATGAATTTCCATCCATCCCAATGAATTTTTACGTTTCATTTCATCCAAAATAAAAATTCACTCCCTATTATATATTTAAAAACATATTTTACACAATTCAATATCAATCATATAAATTTTATCTTACATATCAAATACTAAAATTGATGGTCCAGCTCATCGAGCCAAATTATATTCACGGGCTAGCTGGGTCGATCCTTTTTTTTATCGAGCCTATAAAAAGTGAGTCCAACCCAACCCAATAACGGGTATGGACCGGTCAAAATTACCAAATATTACATGTTAACGGGCTCATTGAGCCGGCTCAACTGGCCAAGATACTCACGAATCGGATCGGACTATTTTTCAACTGGATCTATAAAAATTGAGTCCATAAAAATTTACTATTCACAAAATTTATTTCATCAATTTTTTTTCTTCATCTGGATGTGCTTCATCCGCCCGCAGACGAAAACAAACACTACCTAATATACTGTTTTTATTTTTTAGATTTTCGGATCTCTAAATATATTATCCACACTTAACTATTTTTTCTCCCTTTTACTGGATTTGCTTCACTTATTCTGTTTTTTGGAGCGAATTTGTGGTGGTTTACATGAGTTCTTGAAGAATTTAAAGTCTAAGTCGGATTTATTGTTGGTTGTGCAATTAAGTCACGACTCACGAGGCGACATGATTTTTGGACTTGTTGAGTTGTCAAAAAGTTCATTTTTTTTTTCTTTTATTCCATATGTATAATTCAAGTTTGATTTCTTTTTTAATGAATCTTATTATTCTTACCCAAAAAATATCTAAGTATACCCATTTATTTCAAAAATAAAAATAAACATAAATAAAAAATTAAGTTATTCTTATATAAATATAAAGCAATTTAATATAAGTATGCGATGAATTAATTTATTTACTTTTTAATGTTGTTAACTTTAATTTTAGTTTTTTAAGTTATTTAATTTGAAAATTAGTTATTTAAGTTTTAATTGATCAAAATTTTAAAATAAAATAAAAATTTACACATAAAATAATAATTAAAAAACTAAAAAAATCAATTAAATTCTGAATTTTTTTAAAATCAGATAAATATTTAAATAATCAAATACAAATAAAAATTAAAAGCTATTAAAATAAATCAACTAAATCGTTAAATAATTCAATTAAATTTTTAATAAATAGTTAAAAAGGAGATAATTAAAAAATGAGACCACTTATAACATCATATTTACAAGGAGGAATACCAAATATCTCATGTTACCAAGAAGGTCATTTTATTTTAAGGAATGTCACTTTTGTAATCATTTTATTGGGCCCATGTGCAAGAATGATGACATCACATGCACACATTTTTCTCTCACCTCACTCTCTCTCCTCACTCTCTCCTCACCTCTCTCTCTCCCAAAATCTAAAATTAAAATTAAATTTTGAATTTCTTATTTTTTTTTTTTTCTACTGTTGATAGAATTTACTCATCGTGTTTATTGTGTGGCTTGTTATAACATATTAATCCTATCAAACAATAATATAAGAATTGTGTTCTTAGTGTTCTTGAGGGGATAATATAGAGAGAGAAAATGGAGAGTTTAGAGAGAGAAAATAAATGTTGTGTTATGATTATGTTGCCCAAAGAAAGATACAAGAGAGACCTATTTGTAGGTGTGCAAGTGTGAGGTGACACATTATGAGTCTATTTGGCTTTTGGTGTTGACGAGGGTTCTTGACCCTCGTCATGGTCCAACACAATGCCACCTTTACAAGCTTTTTTCTACTACATCGTTACTTGCTATCTACATGACTAATGTCCGTACGCTGGTTCTGGGCGAGCTTCTGGGCGAGCTTTATTGCCTTGTGTAGTTTTTGGTGTAATATAGAGATGGACTTCGGCTTGGTCTCCTCTGGTATGGGCGAGCTACTTGGCGAGCTTCTCTTCGTCTTGGCTAGCTTCCCTTCGTTTGGGCGAGCTACTTGGCGAGCTTCTCTTCGTCTGGGCTAGCTTCCCTTCGTCTGGGCGAGCTTCCCTTCGTCTGGGCTAGCTTCTCTATGTTGGCTAGCTTCTCAGCCTTCATGCTGGCCAGCTCCTCAGCCTTGGTTATTTATCCTTGTAATCCTTCATTAGTAGTTCGCTTTAGTTTGTCTATCAACATTTGCCCCCCAGCTCGTCCACATCATGATACTTCTAATGTGTGGGCGAGCTAATTTGCCCTTGTAGGTGAGAGCTCGAGTGTAGGTGAACTCCCAACTTCGCTGTTCCAATTTGGCTTCTATTTGTTTTCGCACGTTATTATTTTTAAGTAGCTCGTATTTATTTATTATGGGTACGTAATTGTTCATCTTATACACTTAGGGAAGCGAATCGTTCGTCTTACGCCGCTTCGGGCAGCGAATTGTACTTATTTATTTAGCACTTATTTGTTCGTCTTACGCCGCTTGGGACCGAGAATTGTGCTTGGTTGTTCACTTGGGCGATCGGGTTTTAAAAACCTTGTCTTAGACATTTTAAATCGTCTGTTGTGGACTTTTTCTTATCTTTAGGTTGTGGGTTCTTAGCGATCCTTTAAGAAGGATGCTTTAGTGAACCTAGGCACTTTAGTGACCACAGGTTCTTAGTGATCCTTTAAGAAGGACACCTTAGTAAATTTGGGCACTTTGATGGACTTTACCTCGAGCATTGACAATAACGTTTTTTGGGACTAGTGTCCTTGCGTATTTTGAGCTTTTTACTTCTTGAAGATTTTGTGTATCAGGGTCTGCCCCCCAGTGTAGTGTTGAGGTATCAATAGTTTTGAACTCGCATACTTGTTCATCGACTTGTTTGTCTGAGTCTTGAACTACCTTCTGGGAGGCCATATAGGTGGCGGCGTCAATATAGGCGGGATGGACATCGCCTATAAAGATGGGATAATTGTGCCTTCAAGAAGTATTATTACTTCTTCGAGAAGACGCATCACCTATATAGGCGGAATCATGCCTCTGGGAGGCGTGTCACCTATATAGGCGGGATGAACATCGCCTATAAACACGGAATAATCGTGCCTTCAAGAAGTATTACTACTTCTAGAAGGCGCATCGCCTATATAGGCGGAATCATGCCTCTGGGAGACGCATCGCCTATATAGGTGTCGTCGTCAATATAGGCGGGATGGACATCGCCTATAAAGATGGGATAATCGTGCCTTCAAGAAGTATTACTGCTTCGAGAAGGCACATCGCCTATATAGGCAGAATCATGCCTCTGGAAGACGCATCGCCTATATAGGCGGAGTCGTCAATATAGGCGGGATGGACATCGCCTATAAAGATGGGATAATCGTGCCTTCAAGAAGTATTACTGCTTCGAAAAGGCGCATCGCCTATATAGGCGGAATCATGCCTCTGGGAGGCGCATCGCCTATATAGGCGGCATCGTCAATATAGGCGGGATGGATATCGCCTATAAAGATGGGATAATCGTGCCTTCAAGAAGTATTACTGCTTCGAGAAGGCGCATGGCCTATATAGGCGGAATCATGCCTCTGGGAGGCGCATCGCCTATATAGGCGGCGTCGTCAATATAGGCGGGATGGACATCGCCTACAAAGACGGGATAATCGTGCCTTCAAGAAGTATTACTGCTTCGAGAAGGCGAATCACCTATATAGGCGGAATCATGCCTCTGGGAGGTACATCGCCTATATAGGTGGCGTCGTCAATATAGGCAGGATGGACATCGCCTATAAAGACGGGATAATCGTGCCTTCAAGAAGTATTACTGCTTCGAGAAGGCGCATCGCCTATATAGGCGAAATCATGCCTCTGGGAGACGCATCGCCTATATAGGCGGCATCGTCAATATAGGCGGGATGGACATCACCTATAAAGACGGGATAATTGTACCTTCAAGAAGTATTACTACTTCGAGAAGGCGCATCGCCTATAAGGCGGAATCATGCCTCTGGGAGGCGCATCGCCTATATAGGTGGCGTCATCAATATAGGCGGGATGGACATCTCCTATAATGACGGGATAATCGTGCCTTCAAGAAGTATTACTGCTTCGAGAAGGCGCATCGCCTATAAGGCGGAATCATACCTCTGGGAGGCGCATCGCCTATATAGGCGGCGGCGTCAATATACGCGTGATGGACATCGCCTATAAAGACGGGATAATCGTGCCTTCAAGAAGTATTACTGCTTCGAGAAGACGCATCGCCTATATAGACGGAATCATGTCTCTGGGAGGCGCATTGCCTATATAGACGGCGTCGTCAATATAAGCGGGATGGACATCGCCTATAAAGACGGGATAATCGTGCCTTCAAGAAGTATTACTGCTTCGAGAAGGCGCATTGCCTATATAGGCGGAATCATGCCTCTGGGAGGCGCATCGCCTATATAGGCGTCATCGTCAATATTGGCGGGATGGACATCGCCTATAAAGACGGGATAATCGTGCCTTCAAGAAGTATTACTGCTTCGAGAAGGCGCATCGCCTATAAGGCGGAATCATGCCTCTGGGAGGCGCATCGCCTATATAGGCAGCGTCGTCAATATAGGCGGGATGGACATCGCCTGTAAGGACAGGATAATCGTGCCTTCAAGAAGTATTACTGCTTCAAGAAGGCGCATCGCCTATAAGGCGGAATCATGCCTCTGGGAGGCGCATCGCCTATATAGGCGGCGGCGTCAATATAGGCGGGATGGACATCGCCTATAAAGACGGGATAATCGTGTCTTTAAGAAGTATTACTGTTTCGAGAAGGCGCATCGCCTATAAGGCGGAATCATGCCTCTGGGAGGCGCATCGCCTATATAGGCGCGGCGTCAATATAGGCGGGATGGACATCGCCTATAAAGACGGGATAATCGTGCCTTCAAGAAGTATTATTGCTTCGAGAAGGCGCATCACCTATATAGGCGGAATCATGCCTCTGGGAGGCGCATCGCCTATATAGGCGGGATGGACATCGCCTATAAAGACGGGATAATCATGCCCAAAGGCATCTGGTAGTAATCGTGCTCGGAGGCATTCTAGATTCTAATTGCTTTAAGAAGCAATTTATTTATTCCTCTGGAATTTAATTGCTTTAAGAAGTAATTTTTTTTCTCTGAAATTTAATTGCTTTAAGAAGCAATTTTTTCCTCTGGAATTTAATTGCTTTAAGAAGCAATTTTTTCCTCTCCAAAATTAATCCTGCAAAGAATTAATTTCTATTCTGCAAGACTAATTTAATTAATTTAGACCAAGCATATTAGGTTTATATAAAAATTGGGTCTAATTTGCAGGATTAATTCATTTATTTGCAATTTTTTCCGCAGAGAGTTTAATTACTTTAAGAAGTAATTTTTATTCTTTTAAATTAATCCTTCAAATAATTAATTTTAAATTTGCAAGATTAATTATTTTGGGATGGGCCAATAATAATCAACTTTAATTAAATGGCTCAATTCCTTACACAATCAAATAAGCCCAACTACGAAAATTTTGATAAATAACCTCAGTTGAAGTTACTTTCAAAATGAGATAATAGGCATGCGATTGTTGACTTAGTCCAGGTGGCAATTAATTAAAATTCCCTGAGTATTATCCCCTTTTTTTCTTCTCTCCTTTAATATTTTTTTTTTTAAGGGGTAGATGGCGAAAATATTCAAACTTCCACATTTGAATTAGTCAAGATATGAGGCCAAATGTTTGCGAGCAACTCACGGCAGTAACCTAAACCATTGAAATTAATTAATTGCCATTATCTCCAAATACCAGAATTCCGAGCGGCTTTGCGAATTTTCAGCGTGAATAATATATTGGACGAGCCGCACTACATCGGCGAGCAGCCCATCTAGGCGAACAGCAACAATGGCGAACAGCTACCTGGTGCGCGGACAATTTAATTTGCGCGAGCAACTCCCTGGCGGCGAGCAGCTTTCGGGGGCGAACAACTTTCTTTGGCACTGAGGCGGCGAGCTTCTACTGGTGGCGAACACCTCACGCAGCGAACATGTAAGGAGCAAGCAACCTCTTTAATTTTTGGAGGCGAACAGCGAACAGCTGTTTGAGGCGAGCAACTCTCTCGGCGAGCAAGTGAGGTCGGCGAACAGATGTATTTCGGCGGCGAACAGCTAGTGTGCGCGACCAACTGGTGAGGGCGAACAACTCGTTTTATCGGTGAGCGAGTGTATATGCGAGCATCTCCTTGTTGGCGAACAAATCTTTTTTATTTGGCGACCAGCTTATTGTGGTGAACAGCCCTCAGTGGCAAGCATTCAATTGTTCGGCGAACATCTCGTTGCGGATTTTATTCAGGCGCGAACAGCCTTGGGAATTTTCCTCGAGTTATTCGCGCGGCCATCCCCGTGATACGTGACCGCCTGTAGGGTGCATAATCAACTATGTGGCGAGTGAATAACTCGCAGATGGTGTCTGCGCCTCATGTGCGAACAGCAGGGATTGCAACGGTGGCGATCAGCTTTCATCTTTTTTTTTTTTTTTTGACGCCGATTGACATTCGGCACAAATTGCTATGGTCCGCGTATCATATCTGGGCAGATCGACCTCCACCCATAAATTGTATCCCGGCGAACAGCGATAAATCCAGGCGAAAAGGCGGTGACTTCTTCAATTTCGGAGATGGAAAATTGCATCCTCAAACCCATTGGTGCCGGCGGAATTCCAGCCGATTGACAGCGAGCGGTGGCTTTCGGGTCTCGACGCGACTCTCGTCGAAGGCGGCGCCGCTACGTTTGGATCTATTCGGTGCCTTCAGTCCATACGGGTAACAGAAGCGAGGCGGCGATCGGCGGTGTCGGATTATACCTCCGATTTCGTAATTGCCATACTCCTGTGTATATAAAGGTGTATATAAACATTAGGAAATATCCTTGTACTTTTCTGATGATATAAAATATATCAATCATTTCTTGTTATGTCTTGAAAAATGATGAGCATAATTAAATCTAAGAAAAAATAAACTTAGCTTTCAATTTTTGCGCCAAATTGTTGATAGAATTTACTCATCGTGTTTGTTGTGTGGCTTGTTATAACATATTAATCCTATCAAACAATAATCTAAGAATTGTGTTCTTAGTGTTCTTGAGGGATAATATAGAGAAAGAAAATGGAGAGTTTAGAGAGAGAAAATAAATGTTGTGTTATGATTATGTTGCCCAGAGAAAGATACAAGAGAGACATATTTGTAGGTGTGCAAGTGTGAGGTGGCACGTTATGAGCCTATTTGGCTTTTGGTGTTGAAGATGGTTCTTGACCCTCGTCTTGGTCCCTCACAATGCCACCTTTACAAGCTTTTTTCTACTACATCGTTACTTGCTACCTACATGACTAATGTCCGTACACTGGTTCTAGGCGAGCTTCTGGGCGAGCTTTATTGCCTTGTGTAGTTTTTTGTGTAATATAGAGATGGACTTCGGCTTGGTCTCCTCTGGTATGGGCGAGCTACTTGACGAGCTTCTCTTCGTCTGGGCGAGCTTCCCTTCGTCTGGGCTAGCTTCTCTATGCTGGCTAGCTTCTCAGCCTTCATGCTGGCCAGCTCCTCAGCCTTGGTTATTTATCCTTGTAATCCTTCATTAGTAGTTCGCTTTAGTTCGCCTATCAACATCTACATTGAAACCTTCAAATTTATTTAAATTAATTACTTAATTTACGGCAAGATTCTGGCAAACTCCCCAACAAACATTGGACTTAATTGAATTAATTACTTAATTTATGGCAAGATTCTGGCATACTCACTTTATTTGCCTAATTTTTGTTTCTTTTTTTATTTATTCTTATTTATTTGATAATTTCTCTTTTTTACATAATTCAAATTTATTTATTTTTAATATTTTATTACAAATTCACAAATTTTAATTTTTAAAATTATTATTATATTAATATCATTTCAATTTTTTTTCACTTTTATTAATACCAGATTTCATATTTTTTTATTTTAATATTTAATTTTTATTCAGTATTAACATGCATATATGCAGATTCCAATTCTTCATACAAACACATGCAATATTTCAATTCTGAATAGTAATAATATCTACTGCGCATATCAATATAAAAAATGTGCATATCAATATATTTTTGGTAAATATACACCACAAAAATTTGAAAACCAAAAATTTTAAAAATATAAATCAACAACCAATTCATCTAATAAATTTTGGTAAATATATACCAAAATTTTGAAAATCAAAATCTTGGAAAATAGATTCCAGCTGATTTGGAAACAAAAAATCAGCAACCAATTCATCCAAAAATTTGGGCGGCACGGCTGGGGTGGTGTAGATTTCGACGGATCTGTATCTGAAAATGCCATCGATGTGGATGTTCGGGCTTCAACGCGTCAGACGTTTGGGCTTCAACGCATCGGACGTTCGACTTCAACGCGTCGGTCGATATGGATGCACGTCGGGCTTCAACGCGTCGGCCGATGTAGACGTTCGGGCTTCAACGCGTCCAGCGGTGGTGAGGACAAGACGATTTGCTACACTAGCCTCCGTGCCATTTCCGATCGGAAACCATGGAAGCTCGTCGCCTGAATCCGCTTCCAAATTGCTAACCATCGCCTGGAACCAACAATCGTCTCCAGCAACTAACACGTGACTCACCGGATTCGCCATTGATGCCCAGATCCACCATTCAACCGCAAGCCACTGTTGCTCCACTGGTGTGGGTGTCGCCGGTGAGGGTGGGGAGAGAAGAAAGATTTTTTAAATAGTGGGTGGGTGCTACGAAATAGTGGGGTTTAATATGCAGGAAGAGGGGGGGAGAGAGAGAGAGAGAGAAAAAGGGTGATGTCTGTCATAGTCAGAGTGGGGATGACTTTTTAATGTGGTTTGTCATATTTTTGTTTGAGTGGGGTCCATTTGTGACCCTCCTTGTAACATGGGTTTTTGGTATTCCTCTAGATAATAACACTATCTTAAATGACCTTATATGTAACTTACCTTAAAAAAAACTCAACTAAATCTTTAAAAATAGTTAAAACTAAGAAATTAATTTAAAAATTTTTAATTTTAATTCAAGATAAAAATTAAAATATAATTTATTTTTAATTTATTTTTTATGAAGGTTAGTTTATTTTTTTCAATGTGATTTTATTAAGCTTTAGCCTATTTCTTTTTTAAGATTTAAAAAAATGAATATTTTTTTTAAATTTTTAACATTTTTTATTTTACTTGATTTATTTTAATTTCTTAGATTTTAGTCAAATTTAAATGATTTTGTTCAAATACTTTATTTTTTCAGTTTTGTGTTTTTTATTGATTTTTAAAGTTTAATATATTAAATTTAAGTTTATACTTGATAATTTAATTTTTTTTATATTTATGAAGTTTTTTATTTTATTTTTTTGAAATGATATTTAAATTTGTACACTTTTTAAAAAATTTGTTATTTTTTTAATATTTTTCAAAATATATTCAATTTTAATGATCTTTTACAATTAAGAAAGGATCAAAAGTTTCTTCTTTATTTTATGTTTTTTAAGTAGAGAAAAATGTGGAAATATATTATATTTTGTTTTGATGGAGTAAGGATATTATAAAAATTAATGGGGTATGTTTGGTAATATTAATAATATTTTAATTTTATTGGGATATGGTTAATAAATGGAGTATACTTGGAGAATTTTGGGGTATGATAGTTGTATTTTTTATTTTTTTTAAGATTTGTTATGATTAGTGAGTGTGGTGTTTATAGTATTTTTCCTTTTTTTTTCAAAATAAAATACATATTTAATAAAATATGAAGCTAAACTTGTAGTGAATGGAGTACTTTAGTTTTTATAGTTGCATTTTACTTTACTTTTCTCTTTAAAAAGGATATTATGTCACAGAGAAGTAGCCCTTCCTTTAACTATAGTACTACTACAATTTAATTTAAAGAAAAAAAAAACACATTGTTAAGGCTAGGGGTGGACGGTACGGCATACCGAAAAAATTTTCGCCATACCGTTACCGTACCGAAATTTTCGATATCGAAAAATATCATACCGTTGTCATACCGAAATTTTCGGTATACCGAATTTCGATATACCGAAATTTTGATACCGAAAAAAATCATACCGTTTTCATACCGAAAATTTCGGTATACCGAAATTTCGGTATGACAACGGTATACCGAAATTTTTGGTATACCGAAAATTTTGATTTTTTCGGTATACCGTGACATACCGAAATATTTCGGTATACCGAAATATTTTAGGTATACCGAAATATTTTCAATATGAAATTTTCGGTATATCGCGATATACCGAAATATTTTCGGTATACCGAAATATTTCAATATACCGAAAATATTTCGGTATATCGCGGTATACCGAAATTTCTATATTTATATATCGTTACCGTATCGAAATTTTCGATACGATACCATACCGTACCGAAAATTTCGGTATACCGAAAATTTCGATAAATTCGATATTTTTCGATACGATAAGTGCGGTATACCGGTATTTTCGATATTTCATCCACCCCTAGTTAAGGCCCATATTGAAGCTCAATCATACAAGAGGTTGAACTTCATTCCAACAAATAAATTTTCATCTTAAAATTTAATGTGATTGAAGGGTTGACTAACCAGAAATGTAGATAGTGCTTTTTTTTAAAAAAAAAATTTATTCTTTTAATTATTCGAAGTGGGAACACATACGTGCAGCTTATTCAACATTACATGGATGTGTGACACATTTGTTGAGCATATATATATATATATATATATATATATATATATTATCACTATAGATCTCTTGTGCATCCATTTTAATTATATTTTTATTTTTCTTTTCGTCCATCAATTTTTTTCCTTTTTAGAGTTGTCCACCAGTTTTTCTTCTTTTTTTACAAAAATAAATTATATTTATAAATAAAACTTTGAATCTCACAATGTCTTTACTTTCTTTATATATATTTTTTTTAATATAATATTAAAATTTTTAAATTCTCAAATATAATATTATTTTTAAAAAAAAATTGTGACACTTCTCTTAAAAGGAAAAAAATTGATGTACGGAGGAAATACTTTTTTTATGAAGACAAAAATATTCTAATAAAAAAAAAAAAAATGCCGGCCCAGGTATAAATGATATTAAGTTTAGTTGCCCCTTTCCTCATTCTCGTAAAAAAAAAAAAAAAGTTTAGTTACAAAGTCTTACAAATTTATCAAATTTAAATGATCAACAAGCCAAACTTTGTACAACGAATTACATAGCTCAATAAAAAGTAAGGAACACCAAGTATACAACCATCCTTTAATTTGATCAACTATTTTGTTTACCAAAAGTTCTGAATTCTATAATCTAAATATGAATTTATTTCTCATCTCCATATAACTCAAAACACGCAGATCCAAAAGTTAATTTAATTGTCTGTTATTAGTTATTACTCCCTCCGTTTCTTATAAATTTCTCATAATTTTTTGTCACTAATATTAAGGAGGGTATAGAAATATTGATATAGTACATGTGATGTGATTAAAAAAAGTAAAAAAAAAAAAAGGAATAGTGTAAAAAGTATTGAAAATAATAATAAAGAAGTGAATAGTAGTTTCCTAAAAAGGTAAAAATGCAAATGAGCAACATATAGTGGAACGGACGAAAATGAGCAACTTATAGTGGGACGAAGGAAGTATTAAAAAATTATTCTTATTACTACATGAAATTAACTCTTATTAAATTGTAACAACTATGGCTTTTTTGTAAACATAAAGGTAATTTTTCTGTAATAAGAAAAATGATTTTAAACAATAGATATAAATACACGGTACACTTGATACATACAAAATTAAACTATTTTCTTATTTTATAATGTGTATGTACTTCAAAGATACATAAAGTATTGTAGCCTGAATTTATTGGAATATCAAATAATATTTATTGGAATATCAAATAAATATTTAATGGAATATCAAATAATATTTTATATCAAAATAATCGAACAATGGTATAAGAGCCATGGTTATAGGCGAAACGATGTGAAAAAAAATTCGATGTTAAACAAAAAAAGAAGAGTATAGTGAAGTGATGGAGTGTTTAAAAACTTAACGGAATTGACCTAGACAGAACGGGTCGTTCAAGGAGAGACATGGTGGTCTTTATTTTAGGAGAGGATTGTTAGGGCTAGTCTTTAAAAAAAACATGTGGAGTACGTTCTCCGTCCCAAAAGACATTGCGGTGTCTTTTCAATATGTAGATTAAGAAAAAAGTATAATAAATATATTTTTATGAATATTATATGTGAATATTAATATGTGTATTATGAGAGTGAAGTTTAATAAATAATTTTCACTTTTAGGCATGAAAACTTTTTGTGGGATAGACCAAAATAGAAAGTATGCAATGTCTTCTGAGACGAAGAGAGTATCAAAATTTTAACTAAGTAGATAGTGATATCATGAAACACGTTCATATAAAATCTATTCTTGACCGTTACATTTATTTTTTAAAAAATTGTACCTATGTTCATACAAATTAATACTCTTCCTATCTCACAACACTTTGCACTTTTTTTTTTTTTTTGCAAATTTATATATATAAAGATGTTATCATGATGTATTATCAAAATAGGGAAGAAAATATTTGAATTAGCAAGATAAAGCCAGTCGGTACTAGCAGTACCGACTGGTGACGTGGCCATCATAATGGCCAATCGGGTTTCCTAAACCCGATTGAAGGTACATGATGTTAATGCATTCTGATTAGAAAGGGAAAGAGAGAGAGTAGAAATCTATTTGTAGAGAGAGAAAGGGAGAACGTGAGTGAGATAAAGAGATTGCACGAGTTGTTGTTGATTAGGGTCATAATTGCATCTTTTTGCATCCATTTCTATATGGTTTTGATGTTCTTATGTTCATATTTGACCCTAAAATGATATACTTTGTGCATTTAACCCTTTGTTGGCTAGAAAGTTGTGTTTATAGGTGAAAACGAGCAAAATGGTGAAGAGAAGAGCAAATTTTTGAGAAATTTCGGAATTCTTGAGTTGATCCAATTGGTGCAAATGATATACCATGTCGAAGAGTTCGAAGAGAGGGTCGCAACGCAAAAAGAATCGAGTCAATCGGAGCTCTAGAACTCAAGATATGAAGAAAACAACTTGTTAGGCAGCTCACAAGCTCAAATTGGCAGCCAATAAGACTCTGGTCGGCAGCCGTGCCACTGACTCGGTAGGATCTTCGTCGCGCGCGTACAGTGACGACCAAGATCGGCAGCTAGACGCTTGAACTCGGCAGCGTTGGCATCCGCGCGACCAAGCCGCCGAGCTAGGTCGGCAACCAAATCGCGCGAAGGGTAAAACCGCGCGGCCTTACTGTTCAAATCCGGATTTCAGGGCTATTTTCGTCTTTTCGTGCGATTAATGAAGGGCACTTTGGACTAAACATTGTGGGCACTATAAATACCTCAAGGATCAGATTCTCAAGGCATCTAGATCTTAATTCCAAGTTCTTAGATTAGTTTAGAGAGAGAATTAGGTAGTTACTTAGTGGGTTCTTAATTAGATTCAATCTTCTTTCTTCCACAACTTTTGATCCGTCCGTCGGATTTTAGATCCGTTTGTTCCTACATACTCGTAGTGATTAAAGCTTCATTCCTGCGGTTCATTTTTGTATTTTAAGCTTTGGATCAAGACTTAGCATTTTTGGAGGTTTGTAGATTGTATTCAATTTCTATACCTATGGTATGTTTTCCTTTAATTCTCTTGTATTAGTTAATATTCATGATGATTAGAATGTTAATTGTTGATTTTCAATTCCTATTAGCCATGGGCTAATTCCTTGTTGCATGGTTGTAAGAATACTATGGTGAATTTAGTCTCTTGTTAATCCTATGCATGAATTAGTGATCTTGATGGATTAGTTCTCTTATTAATGACTTGTATGAATGCTTGGGATTGTTAAATTGGATTGTATGGCTTATATGTTTTAGCAATGAAATGAGAATTGAGTTATAAGAACTTTATGCATACCAAGTGTTTGATGTTTGGCTTGTATGACCAATGAGAATTGCATATTAGCCTAGACCTCTTAATTGGAGTGTTGGGAGTTGTAGAGAAATCTAGACATCCAATAGAGCCCTTACCTTGTGTTGTAGAGAGATCTAGACACTAGTTGGCTTGACTAAGACACCAAGAGACCTTTTGCATGCTAGGATAGATAGGACACTAGAGGAACCATAGTAGGATTACTTCCATGCACACACACCACTCTTGCTCACTTCTTTGAGGTGATAGTTAGCTTTTACTTTGCTTTGTGAAGTAGATAGAAAACATTATCCTTTCTTTATTTTCCTAGCTATCCACCTTTGTAGACAATCAATACTTGTTTGATATCGCATCGTTTCCCTGTGTTCGATATTTAACTTGGTTAACTTGTTACGACAACAACGACCATGTACACTTGCGTGGAAATCATACACGATTTTGGCAAACAGTTGTAATGACAATCCAGAGATGAACACTGTCAAATGACAATCTGCAGCCCCCTCTGATCTCGAGCATGAATTCCTAGTGACTGCACACGCCAACTTTCTATAGTAACCTTTTCAATAACCTTTATTTAATGTGACTACACACGCTTCTTTCTCATGACAAGGATTGAGAAATTAAAATTTTGAATTAATTGTATTTTATTAAGGGAAGTTAGTGATCCAAACAAAGTGGCTATTTTTTAGGATTTTAGAAAAATTAAAAAAATTAATTATTAAGAAATACTCTAAAAAGAAAAATCAAACTCTGACATTTTCTTTATGCAAGCTTTCTTTTTTACTCTTTTTTTACTTTCGTAAAAGTAACTGTTTATTGATAATTGCATTAAAAAAATACATTATTTGAATAAAAAAGCCTAATAGTATGTATAGAGACATCCTTCCTCATTATTTAATTAATCAATGACTTTAAACATAATCCTTATTAAGAAAAAGCCAGATAGGAGTACTACATTTTAAAAAAATAGATTTAAAATTAAAATAGAGTTTATATTGAAAAGTTCTAGTATAGATTTCTTGTAAATTAATTTTTCAAATATTATAATTCATTAAAGTTCAAATTTTAAATTGATTTTAATATTATAATCCATCAAAAAAACTGTCCAATTCATTAAATTTAAATTTTAATATTATAAGAAACTTTCGAATTGATTTTTTCCATAAACTTAGAGAAGTTTGTTACAACAGATTTAAATAAATTTAAATAAATAGTAACACAAACTAAATCAAATCTAATCTTAAACTTAAATCAAATTTAATCTTGCAGGATAATTTAAAAAAATAGTAAATACAAATTAAAAAATATTAATAAATTAAATCTCAAGATAAATAGTGACACATCACCCAATAAATGGTTTTTTTTCTAAATATTGTAATTTTTTTTATTTATCAATCTATAGTGATTTTTTAGTGTTTTATCATTTTAAGCATGAGCGTCAGCCCCAACGGCGCCTTTTGTATGAATTGATAAATTTCCATCTGGCATCATTCATTCAATCATCAAAACACCCCCTCCCCCTGACTCCACTAATTATTATTTTTGTATGAATTAATACATTTCTTTCTACGAACTAATAATTTCTATTATATATTTAAGTTTTTTAATTAATTAAAATTTGATCAAAGTTGAGGTTGTAATATATATATATATATATATATATTGCCTATTTTCAAATGCTTTTTAGTTAAGCATATTTTGTTCTAAACAATCACTACAAATTATTTATTTGCTTAGCATTTTTTAATTTATTTGATTTTAAATTAACTAAATATTTTTCTATAGCTTATTTGTATTATATTTTTTTATTTGAAATTAGTATTTTTTAATTTTTATTTATATATTATTATTAACAATGCACATGTTGTCAGTTTAACTTTTAAAATCTGATCTAATTTGAAAATATTCTGAATTTTTTTAACAATATTTGATAATTTGAATTTTTAAAAAACAATTATAAAAAATTATTTAAATAAATATTGCCCTTCAGATATTAAGACTCAATCATCAATGCCACTGGTAAACATACCCCGATTACTAAATAATTATAATATATATATATATATGTAATGTTAATATTTGAAAAAATAATTAACAAGAAATCTACACTAGAACTTTTCAATATAAACTCTATTTGGATCATTAACTTCCCTAAAATCCTAAAAAATAATCACTTTGTTTGGATCATTAACTTCCCCTAATAAAATACAATTAATTCAAAATTTTAATTTCTCAATCCATGCTTGGTCAAATTGAAAATTATTTTATAATTGAATTTAAAAGTCTAAATCTAAATATAAAATATAATGGGAAACTTACGTCCAAGGCCAATTCTAACACTAATACTACAAATTAGGCCTCCTAACTTTAAACATTACAATGAGAGCCAAAATACGTAGAAGTGTACTATAGAGCTTATGTGTGTACTATAGTACATATATGTGTACCAGTGATATGATGTTATGTCAAATCATACACTGTTCACGTCAAATCAAAATACTATTCACGTCAAATCATTCACTATCACGTCACATCTCATAATTACATATTTCCGGGAACTGAAAGTACACAATGTGTATGTACCATTGAACTAATTATTGTACCATATTTATTATTTTAATTTTCCCGACGGTCAAATTTCTGATCAGTCTCTTTTCCGGCGAATCACGTGTATAATATTGAGTATTGTACTATTGAATTTGCTCTTGTACTTAATAAATATGTACTATAGAATTTCTTAATGTACTAAACTCGTTATGAATGTATTATTAAAAATCCTCAACAGCCAAAATCGTATGCAATACATACGTGGCTCTCTTTTTGCCCATATGCTACTTTGAATGAGGAATATGCAATACATATGTGTCTCTCTTTTTGCAATACATATGTGGCTCTCTTTTTGCCCATATGCTACTTTGAATGAGGAATATGCAATACATATGTGGCTCTCTTTTTGCCCATATACTATTAAGATACATGAATTTCCTTTTCAATTTCAGTTTGAAAAAAAAAAAGCTGCCATCTCCCTATCATCTCGAATGGAACCCACTACAAGCACCTCCATCAATTTGTTCACCACATTGCCGGAATTAATGTTAGTCACTAACAAAACCAGCCGTGCTGTTCGCTGGAAATTCGAGCAGCTGCTCACCGCACATCGGTAAACCCAAGAGAGTCGCCTCTATTATGCAATTCGCCAGAAATTATATCGACGGTAAGCAAGGAAGAAGACGATGCCTGGAAGCTGTCCGTCGTTGCACCTGCAGCAAGCCACTTAGAATTAATTAGTTTAGTACAACCACTTAAACCTCGTAAGAGACAATGATTATTACTAACATTAGAATCATATGTTTCTCCAAATTCCGAGAAAAATAACTTGTTCGACACGAGGATAACAATTCAAATACCAAGAAACAAACCAAAACTAACCAGAAGCCACAATAGAAGGGCCAGTAAAACTCATGTTCCTCCCAGCAATTGAACTCAACCTTACTGCGGTAAGAGAGCATTGCACCTGCAAATACAACGCGTCATCTTCACATGTACATGATTACATCATCCAAAAACAAAAATAAATTCCTTGAAATGTGTCATCTCATTCAAACTTCCTCCTGAAAAATTCAATTGGCAAATAAAATTGGGGATACGAACCCTATGACGCCCAATTACGTTTAGAAATGAGCAAATATGCTAAGACAAAGATAGGAAGAACCACAACATCGAAAAAAATTACGTAAAAATCTGTGGGAGTCTTGGGCTCGTGGATCTGAAGCCAATGCTATGAGCCGCCGGGAGATCTGGGTGTGTCGTGTTCCTTCATCACAGTTGTACCAGTGAACTGTCCGCGTTCCTCCCCGTTGTTGCGCCGTTCACGACAACCTCACTCCTTCTAATCGCTGCTTCATCCTCCGGTTGCCGTCTCCATCCTGCACAACCTTTCACAGCCGGAGGAGAGAGAGAAATTTAGAGAGAGAGAGGGAATTTAACTGGGACAATGATTGATTTGATGGTACAGCTGTGAGGCAGGGTATTTTGAGGGTATAATGGGAATGAATTGGCCCTGAGTGTTATTAAGGAATAGTGGTGTCCTAGTTTGGGTTTCAGAAGGAAATATTGGCTCTCTATGTAATAATTCCAAATATAATTTATATATATAACTACCACTCACGTACGTAAAAGAAATTACCCTTTAAATTGTAAATTAAATTATTTTAAAACCCAATCCCGCGTTGTCATCCATGTGATAAAGTGATTAATTTCTTGTAAATAAATTTTAATAATAATTTGAATAACAAAATAATAATTGAAACTTAAGAGAAAAAGACTAGGTCAAAAATGTAAAATGGTATTATAGTAAAAAATGGGGTATATTTAGTATTTTTAAATTAATTTTTCGTTTAAAATAGAATATGTTTAGTAATTGGGGTATGTTTAGAGGAATTTGTGGTATGTATAGACATATAGTCGCACTCAATATTAAACTTAGATCATTAAATGAATATTGATACTATTAAATGTATTCAATAATACTATATAATGTTACACTGTAATTTTAATTTAAAAATCTAATAACATCATTGTATTTATTGATAATGATAGCTTATCTTAATAATTAAAGAAAATAAAGGTATCACTATTTGCATAATTTTTTTTTTTTTGGGGAGGGGGGGGGGTGTGGGTGTGTTGAGGTTTGATGATTGAATGAATGATGTCAGGGGCTGACGGAAGGAAACTGAGAGGGGGACCAACGGAGTGGGCGCCCTTCAGTGGGGCCCGGTGCTCAGTCAAAAGGCGTCGTTGGGGCTTGCGCCGTCTCAGTCAGTGCTCATTCTTAAAATTATAAAACACCAAAAAATCACCACAGATTGATAAATAAAAAATTACAATATTTAGAAAAAAACACCCCCCCAACAAATACTACTACAAAAATAAAATATATAAATAGACGTGATAGAAGTGGTAACAAATCCTCCTATAAAAACTCCTGCAATGTGACATGACTTTCCCAACTACTTTGACTAAATTAAAGTATAATTACTAACGAAAATTTTCATAAAATTAGCAAGAAGAATAAAATAAAATTAAGATATATAAAATAATTATTTAATATAATATTTTATCATCGCACCCTCATAAAAAATAACTATGTAACGTCTTTCGGATTCCATTTCCGGCAGATCAGGGGCTAGAATCGTCAAAAACCACCAGTAATACCGTCTTAAAGCTTCAAACACCGGAAATTACAAAGTTGTTGTCGCAATCGCCAACCACTCTCAACAACGTCCGAATCAAAACAAAACTCACGGGAAATTGACAAACAGGAAAATGAAAGCCACATACCTGCAGACTTGTCCCCTCCAGTCGGGTGTGTGAGTGCTGACTGGAGCACCTTCCCCGAGAAGAGGGAATCTTTGTTATTTTACCTCACCAGTCGGTACAACTACCAGTGACTTTATATTGATAAAACCTCTCTTTGTCCCCCTATTTTGATAATATCTTCCAAAAATAACTCTATATAAATAAATTTGCCTTTCTTTTTCTTTTCACTCCATTCCACAATACTTGCACACTCTATAAATTAAAATTACTAATTTAACTTTATCTTCACAATATTCATATATTTGTGCAAAATATCATTATTTTTTACGTTCAATTCAACTAATTTTATTTTTTAAATAATTAATATAATTTTATGTATCATCTTCAATATTTTATTCATTACAGTGTAAATGTATGTGCGCAAAGTGATCTAGGATAGAGAGAATAACATTATAATAGTGACATACTCCATTATCCCAATAAATACCTTAATTGGAGGAACATACACACAAAATAAGGGATAAACATATTTTTAATTTCATTATTTTTTATTTTTTTAAATTGATCCCAAGTAAGATAATTTATGCAAGAATTTAGTCTCATTTTTTCGTGAATGGTACAATTTACCAATTTTGCTTAAATAATAAAATGTCATTATTTTTTTAACATGTATCGGGCATGTGTTTGTTATTTTTTATTAATAGCTTACCAGCCACAACGTGACATGTTAGTATTCACCAATCAAATAAAAGATAATGATGTGGTTGGTAATTGTATTAGACTTTAAATAAAATTCAAAACTATTTACTATTTACTAGAGATGTTAAAGGGTCGGGGCTGGCCCATTTAGCCCTGAGAATTATAGGGTTAGGTCCGAACATATAGTGGACCTTTTTAAATTGGCTTTTTTGGCCCAAACCTTTTAACCCGATGGCTAAACGGGTTAGCCTGTTTATTTTTAAATTTTTTATTTATAAATTATTTACTTAATTATATAATTTATATTAAATTGGAAAATATAATCTACTTATTAAATTATTATCTAACAAAACTTACGAAAAAGCGAACATGCTTGTTAAATTATTAGTTTTTAATTTAACTATAACTATTATTAACTCTTAACCTAACTAAAACTTACGAATAAAAGTTAACTTTGAATTTATAGTTGGTAATTTTTTTATTTCAAAAATAAATTAATTTTATTAAAATAATTATTCATTTATACTCTTTACTTGTTTCAGATGATGATAATGATAATAAAATGGAAGAATATATTTTATCATTACCTAGGAAGGAACTAATACCGAAAACTAAAGAATTTTGAGATATTTATTAAATTTTAAATTAGTTGTTAATGTTTGAACATTGTAAATTATGTTTTCATGTAATTTTCATAAATTTATGAACAATATTTGAATAATTTTGTATTGTAATTCTGACTTTTATTTTATATTGTAATTTAATTTTTTTCAATTTTTTTATCCCAAGCCCGTTAGTGGCCCATTTAGCCCGCGGATCGCTAAGATTAGGGTTATGCCCCGAATATTAGTGGACCTCTAAGAACAAACCACTAATGATCGGAATTGTTTAGGCCTGCAGCCCGTTTAACATCTCTACCATTAACCTAGTCAACAAAGTTAGTGAGATAAATTGTACAATCCATTCTACAGAATTAGTGGTAATTATATTTACTATTAACCTAGTCGACATAATTAATTCGAAATAAGTTTAGTATGCATTGGGAAATATATAAAGTAATATTTTGATTTAATCTTAAAAACTCTAAGTACAATTGTAAAGTAGTTGCAATAAGATCTAGTAGAACATCCTGCTTGTTAGGAGGCTGAAAATCATTGACGTGTTAGATCAACAGGAAACAGACCACTTGAAGACTGCAAAAGAATTCGTTTGTGAAGATTAACTAGTCTGATGCCTAATTAATAAGTGCACCCAATTGAGAAGTAGAAACCTTCATGTGCCTAAAATCAACTAAGATGTACCTTACCTCTACATAGGGAAGTTGCAACCTCGCTGACAAAAGTCCCCTGAAGCATTAAATATTACTAAACATTTAGCAAGGTTGGTACAACACTTAAAGTACGATTAAATGCAGAAAAGAATTGTTCCAAGTCACCTGAGGAAGTGAGAGTGAACTTTTATAAAGAGAGTAATTTAACTGGTCTGAAAATCTTCAGGTGAGAAGCTGCCGTCAATGTACGGACCTAACGTAAAGTTGTCTGATCTAACAGAAGGTAAAGTCAAAAGCAATCAACAACCTAGGATGACAAACTATGGAAGCGACTGCATTAATTAATTCCAAGAAAGCTGTAAGCAAATTAAATTTGCTCCAATTAAATGGCGACATGTGTACAAATAATTAAATATCAAATAAATTTTGCTATTTTAATTTTGAGAATTAAATTAAATTAATTCTCCAATTAAATAGTTAAAATTTGTATTTAATACACACGGTATAAGCCCGTCAAATTACACGAGTTTCCCAGTACTCGTACATACTGACAAATACAGTTGAAAACTTCCTAATTTATCGAGATCATATGGTATCTCGTTAATAAAGGAAACAATCAAATCAAATCAGGACAAATCTGGATGTTTAACTAAATATGCAAGAAAATCAGCATCAGCCAATAAGAGTCCGCCACGTGTCAAGCCAATGAAGGAAAATCTTCATCCCCTCACCCAATAAATAGGGAACGTCATTCATTCATTCCACACATCCAGAGACACATTGAAGAGCGATTCAGAAGCATTCAAGGCACGAGCAAGCTTGGAGCTAAGAGGAATCCTACAATCTCGGCAACTGGACTTGAAGATTCGAAGATTCAAAGGCCATTTTCAAAGCCGTTCTTCGCCGCCTTCAAGCGTTGTTCATCAAATTCATCCACAAACACACTCCGATTAGAGATCAAGGTCCAAAACCCCTCCAATCCGGTGTTTAAACCCAAATCCAACTCGAAGATTCGAAGACAGTTCTTCACCAAATTCAAGGACGTTCTTCATCAAAATCTTCAAAGACTTTGCTCAATGCAAAACAAGATTTTATCGTCCTTGGATCAAACGTTTCAAGTCAAAGTCAAAGTCCAGTCAAGTCAAGTCAAAAGCCAAGTCAAAGTTGAAGGAGAATCAGAGAAATCAAGCTTAGAGAGAAAGGACCCTTAAATTCAAAAGAAATAAAGATTGTAAATCATTTTTGTGTTTTTCACGAAATTTATTGTTACAAATTTGGCACGCCCGGTGGGACTTCACTCTACCTCTCATCTCTCCTCTTCAAGACTTCAAAGCTTCAAGTATACATCAAACATCTTCAACATGTCTTCAGCACACAAGATCTTTCTCAGAGATGCTTCATCAAAGGCAGCTGAAGCCAACGTGGTCACAAGAAGCATATCCAAGAGGTTGCAGTTTGAAAAAGCCTCTTCACCTATGTTTTAAAAAGTGGAAGCGGACGTTGAACCGGACACCTTAGAAATTTTGGTCGGACCGGGTTCGATCGGTCGGACCGTAAATAAAGCGGTTGAGCCGGTATGATGTCATAATTATATAAATATATATTTAATATTAAAATAAATCTACCAAATATCATACAAATATCAAATATGAAGCTAAATCCACCACAAATCTAACAAATTAAGAATCAGAAATTTTAACATTTAGGAGAAAACACAGGAAGTAAATACCATAAGCAAATTTATTTCAGAGGTGGAAGCCACCCGAAACAAATATAAGTGATCTTTAATTTAACTCATATAAAATAGATAAGACCAAAATTAACTATTAATAAATACATTGATATAATCAAGAAAACAGAGACTAGTTATCTAGATAAATAATTTCAGGTCAACCCAAAAGACTCATTATATATGGTCTTGAAACTTTTGGAGAGAACCAAGGTTGTAGAAGTCGAATATCAGGCGTTTTTGTCCCGCCTAACGCCTAGGCCTACTTTTTTTTTTTAATTAATGAGAAAGTTGGGCAAAAAAAAAACTAGACTAATAAATAAATGAGAAAGTTGGGCCCAAATTTCATTAATGGCCCATGAGACCTATAAACCTAAAATTTCAGAAACCCACTTATCCACATTGTAGTCTTGTTCTCATCCTCCACTGATTTTCAGCGGCGCTGCCTCCTCCACCTTAACCACCGCCTCCCATCTATTATACTCTTGTAGTCTTGTTCTCTTCTTCCAAGGATTTTCAGCGGCCAGGCATCGCTACAGGAAACGCGCCGCCGCTGCTGGATGAAACGTGCCGCCGCCACTGCTGGAGGGAACGCAGCCGCCACCACCACTGCCACCGCCGCTGCAAAATAGTCCTTCAATTTTTTTTTTTAAATTTAACTCCCAGCCACCGGTTCTTAGGGTCGAACCGAGACCTGTTCGACCCGTTTATTTCCGTTTTGGCTAGTTCTCGAGCGGCTCATTAGTTGGGGGGTCCAACGCTTTAGAGCCGTACGTTGCTTATCCCGGTTCGCGGTTCGACCGATCCGACCTGCCGGTCGGACCGGATTTTTAAAATATAGCTCTTCACAGACCAACTCTTTAGTTGGGAACATATCGCCTCGTGTTGCAAAGGAAGATGAAGTTGATTCAGCAAGCTCAACTCCACGCTCCCAGTCAGACTCCTCATCAACTTCAGGAGCAGCTCCGGTGATGATGGCGAACACTTCAACCATTGAAGAGAGACTGTCAAGCCTGCTTAGAGCTGTTGAAAGCCTTGCCAGTCATGTCAAAGAACAAGACTCTACGATTGTTAAGCTGATTAGCAAAGTGGACGACGTCGAGTCAAGCAATGCTTGTGGAAAGCAAGCTGAAGAGCATGATGAAGTGGAGGCTTCAAATAAATACCAAGCAGCTGAGACTGAACCAACTGCTAGGGAGCTGCCGATATCAGTTGATGGCGGGATACAAGTTGATCAACTTAAAGAACTCATCTTGGAGACAGTGAAGGGGAAGTTTGAAGATAACTCCAAGTCAAGCCACAACTATGTCAAACCTTATACTGAAAAGATCAATAGCTTGAGGATGCCAGTCGGCTACCAACCTCCAAAGTTCCAACAGTTTGATGGCAAAGGCAATCCGAAGCAGCACGTCGCTCACTTTGTCGAGACCTATAACAATTCCGGGACATATGGCGATCATCTGGTGAAACAGTTCATCCACTCCCTCAAAGGCAATGCTTTCGACTTGTACACCGACTTGGAAACTAAGTCCATTGTCAGTTGGAACCAAATGGAGCACGAGTTCCTCAACCGTTTCTACAGCACGACGAGGACTATAAGCAAGATCGAGCTAACAAATACACGTCAATGGAAGGATGAGCCCGTCATCGACTATATCAACCGATGGAGGAATCTCAGCCTTAATTGCAAGGACAGATTGTCAGAGACCTCTTCAATCTAGATGTGCATCCAGGGAATGCAGTGGAGCCTCCGTTTCATTCTTCAAGGAATCCAACCGAAGACCTTTGAAGATTTGGCTTCAAGAGCTCACGATATGGAGCTAAGCATGGCTACAAGAGATGTTGAAGGCCCACCACTTCAAAAGCATAACAACAAACCCTATGGCAAGCCTTCAAATAAGGAGTACATAACAGATCTACCTCGCGACAGGGGGCAAAGTGGCTTGACTCTAAAAGAGATGCGACAGAAGGAATATCCATTCGTAGACTATGATGTCTCCGAGATACTTGATGACTTGATCGATGCAGAGCTCATCGAGTTACCTCGGATGAAACGGCCAGAAGAAGTTGGATGAACTGATGATCCAAAGTACTGCAAGTACCATCGTTTAGTAGGCCATCCAATTGAAGATTATTTCATCTTCAAGGAAAAGATCATGCACTTGGCTCAACAAGGAAAGATAGAGCTTGAAGAGACCACCTGAAAATGCCCAAGTTAATGCTCCTCGGCAAGAGCATAAACTGTCTGGAAGAATCCTGATACGAGTATAAACTATCTATCAAATACAAATCAAGTTGAAGACTCCATGATTCGAGTATAAACTGTCTATTAAATGTCCAAGTCAATGCTCCTCGACACGAGCTTAAACTGTTTGGACTACTCACCAATATGAGTATAAACTGTCTATCAAATGTCCAAGTCAATGCTCCTCGACATGAGCCTAAACTGTTTGGACTACTCCCCGATACAAGAATAAACTGTCTATCAAATGCCCAAGTCAATGCTCCTCAACACGAGCCTACACTGTTTGAACTACTCCCCGATACGAGTATAAACTGTCTATCAAATGCCTAAGTCAATGCTCCTCGATACGAGCCTAAATTGTATGGACTACTCCCCGATACGAGTATAAACTGTCTATCAAATGCCCAAG
>JAPKLY010000093.1:822119-839467 GCA_026898435.1 Prunella vulgaris
ATTGTTTGGACTACTCCCCGATACGAGTATAAACTGTCTATCAAATGGCCAAGTCAATGCTCCTCGACTCGAGCATAAACTGTTTGGACTACTCCCCGATACGAGTATAAATTGTCTATCAAATACCCAAGTCAATGCTCCTCTACATGAGTCTAAACTGTTTGGACTACTCCATGATACGAGTATAAACTATCTTTAAATCATATATCCTTGACACGTGACTAATCTGTTTACAAATTGAAGACTCCCTGATACGAGTATAAACTATCTTCAAATCAAAACTCCATGACTCACGAGTTTAAACTGTATGTCACTCTAAGCCCACATGAGTATAAACTGTTTATGCACTCCCCAAATCAAATTTCCTTTGAACTACATTTTGACTTGATCCTCTTTAAAGAGGTACGTAGGTAGCTTAGAAATCTTTCTATGTTCAGTGATAACTCAAGATTATCTTGTCAAGTTTGAAGCGTGCAAGATGTGAACAAACAAAAAGAAAAACTCAAAAGTAAAGCAGATAAACAATTAAATTTCGTGCTTCATTCACTTCAAGCCACAAAAAGCAACCGTGAACAAAGCACGAGGGGGCATTTGTAAGCAAATTAAATTTGCTCAAATTAAATGGCGAAACGTGTACAAATAATTAAATATCAAATAAATTTTGCTATTTTAATTTTGAGAATTTAATTAAATTAATTCTCCAATTAAATAGTTAAAATTGGTATTTAATACACACGGTATAAGCCCGTCAAATTACACGAGTTTCCCAGTACTCGTACATACTGACAAATACAGTTGAAAACTTCCTAATTTATCGAGATCATGATATCTCGTTAATAAAGGAAACAATCAAATCAAATCAAGAAAAATCTGGATGCTTGACTAAATATGCAAGAAAATCAACATCAGTCAATTAGAGTCCACCACTTGTCAAGCCAATGAAGGAAAATCTTCATCCCCTCACCCTATAAATAGGGACCTTCATTCATTCATTCCACACATCCAGAGACACATTAAAGAGCGATTCAGAAGCATTCAAGGCACGAGCAAGCTTGGAGCTAAGAGGAATCCTACAATCTCGGCAACCAGACTTGAAGATTCGAAGATTCGAAGATTCAAAGGCCATCTTCAATGTCGTTCTTCGCCGCCTTCAAGCGTTCTTCATCAAATTCATGCACAAACACACTCTGATTAGAGATCAAGGTCCAAAACCCCTCCGATCCGGTGTTTAAGCCCAAATCCAACTCGAAAATTCGAAGACAGTTCTTCACCAAATTCAAGGACGTTCTTCACTAAAATCTTCAAAGACTTTGCTCAATCCAAAACAATACTTTATCATCCTTGGATCAAACGTTTCAAGTCAAAGTCAAAGTCCAGTCAAGTCAAGTCAAAAGCCAAGTCAAAGTTGAAGGAGAATCAGATGAATCAAGCTTAGAGAGAAAGGACCCTTAAATTCAAAAGAAATAAAGATTGTAAATCATTTTCGTGTTTTTCACGAAATTTATTGTTACACAACTATTTAATGAGCTTTCACTAATTAATGATTATGATTTTCAGCATGAAGATTTGAAGAACGTTGGTTTATCAAAATAACACAATTTGAACACTTTCTCTCCAATGGAAAGTTTTTCAAATTGTGTCTATAAATACTGAGTCTGAAGATTAAGAGTATTACGGGAAACACTCAAGCTCTCAAGAACTTAAAAACTCTATCTTCAAAGCATTCAAGAAAGCACTCGAAAAATCTATAATTTTCCAAGTGCCTTCATTCATTTAGAGTTCTACTCTGTATTCTAGGCTTGCATTGTAATATTCTTAGAAGCCTATTAAGATAATCCAGCCTAGAAACTGCACTTCATTGCAAGGGCCATCTCAAACTAGTTGGAATCAACTCAAAACCAAAATCTATGAAGTTTTGGTGGAGAGTAAGTTGAGAATAATGCTCAGACTAAAATTTGGAGAGGACTAGGACTCAGAACAATCCTAGGGATCAAGACATAAGTTGTGTTCTTGGTCAGGTACTTTGACACTATAAATCAATAAATTCCAACAGAAGGAATTCTCCGGTTAAATCAGAAAAAGTGGATGTAGGTTCGAACCACTATAAATAGCATGTGCCATTCACTATTTTACTTTGTTTTGTGTGTGTTGGGGTAAAAAGCTTTTCAAAGGTGTAAAATTTGTCTTTAACTTTAATCCGCTGCCTACATGCTAGTTTTGATAGTTATTCAACTCACGGGTCACCTAACCTTGCAGTTGGAAATGTATTAATCAACAACCTCTCTGTAACTTCAACAGGCTACCTCAAGATCCCCTGTCGAAGTCACATAGGCTACTTTTGCTAAGTCAAAAGTCCTCTGTGTCAATCTTTTGAAGTCTGCTGTGTTTATATTTTGTCATAAGTTTTCACTTACAGGTGTATTCCCCCCTCCCCCCCCCCCACACTCACATGTTTACTTTATGTAGGACCAACAGTATGCACATGCGCAACAGTAAAAAAATGTTGATATTTAATTGTTCTGACAGAATTAGAAACGTGAATTGTACAATTCATAAAACTTGAGACTAAATTAATACTTAATCTTTTTAGGACCATTTTAAAGTTACAGGACTAAAGTATTTCTATCCCCACAAAATAAGAAAAATGAGTTCTAATAATTTGGGTGAACCACAACCAAGTACATTTTAAAAGTGAAAATTAAAGGTGAGTCTATTTACTTTTTTAACATTACATATAGGTCAAAATTACTTTTCTTAATCATTATTACTTTTTCTTAATCAATCTGAAAGTTACAGTACACTATACTGTCACGCTACAGTGACCTATACTGACATGCTACAGTAATCAATTTCAAATTTATGTGCTACAGTATAGTATATTCGAGAACATTATAGTATAACTGAACATCAGTAGTATAATATACCTGAATCAATATTATAGTCAATCGATAAACACTATAGTATAATTGACCATTCCATATATATAAATAGTTATCATTCAACACTATAGTGTAATTGACCATTCCATGTATATCAATAGTTATCATTCAAAATACATCAATAGAATAACATACTAAATCAATTATGAAAAATAAAAGGTCTTACAAAATATTGTAACATACTATTGAGAATTATGTTGAAGCTATCTGTTTCCAACGGTTATGAGAATTATTGTAACATATATGTCAGCGGTTATGTTGCACCAGCCATTGAGAATTATGTTGAAGCTATCTATTTCCAACGGGAAGAACTTCTTATTCAGAAACATAAATTCTTTGGTCCCTTCGATGTTTCCATGCTTGCAAAGAATGTTAAGGAACATGAAGTAGGTACTCTGCTCCAGAGAGAAACTAACTTTTGCATCAAGTGGAATGTTTCTATAGCCTTTTCTGGTAAATTTGAAGCAACATATCTATTCAAATCAAGACAATGAAATGAGTTAAATATGGACAAAGGAAACAAAACACTACCATGTTCATCTTCCCACGCCTATAGAACATATACCAAGCTATCAAGAATCTTTGTATAAATTGCAAAAACACAACTTATCTAGGCAACTAATTGTACCGAGCTTTTGACTTTTGTGAGGTAGGTAGTAAACTTTCAAATTGCTTAAAGAAAACCTCCGGCAAAAATCAAGACTTAAAAAAAGGATTGTAATACCCTATTTTGCCTGCGAGTTTGCCCAAGATCCATTTTTTCTAAAAAATTTCAAAGATCAGTGGCAAAAGTAAGTCTGTTTTGCCAATTTGTACTGAATAGTTAAGCCCTCTCATAACTAAAATTGCAATCAAAGCCATGGATGCAATGAATAGAACACTGAAGAATCTCGAACACTAGTTTGAATTTACCTGTCAATCATGATACCCAATACTTGTTGAGTGTCCCTCGAAGCATGATAAAGCGCGTGAATAATAGTCCAAGCATGCTGAACTTTTTATGGTTACCCAATAACCATATCATCAAACACCAGGTCTTTTCGACGACACAATCCCATTTCTCCCTCCCCCCCCATTTAAACACTAAGAACGCTAACTTCCACTCTTCTCTCAAAGCGCAAATCGCAGGAAACCCAAAATCATTGTGGGGTTTGACATCAGAATCATAAAGAAAAGTTATGGCTTCATCACCAGAAGCAGAGTCCTAAACTCGAGGAGAGAGAGATACCTCATAGCAGAGCCATGGCCTCTTCTTCTTCCCTTACTCTTTCTCAAGCTATCCTCTCTCGCTCTGCTATTCCCCGCCATGGCTCCGCCCAGCAACTTCATCCTGCTCCTACCTCCTTCACTCTCTCAATCCCCGCCTTCTCCGGTCTCAAATCCACCTCCTCTTCCGCCGCAGCCCCCCTGTCCCACCGTCGCTCACCCGCCGTAACTAGGCGCCAAGTCTCCGCTTCCGCCGCCGTCCACCACCAGAAACCCCTCCACCCTAACACCACCGCCCTCCACATCTCGCCGTCGGAATTCAGAATCTTAGCCCCAAATAAAAATCTTACGTCGTCGTTTCGCTGGATTGGAGCTATGAAAAAATCGATGTACTCCACCGATGAAACCCCTCTAATTCGGGTACCTATTTAAAGCTCTTAACGAGTAGAGCAAAACCCCTATAATTATTTAATATGTACATTCCGGCAATGGCCTATAGAATCGCCAGAATAGTTTCTCGGAGAAAAGGAAAGAGAAAAAGTAGGTGTGTACCTTTTAGAAGGATAGAGAGAGAATGAGATATAAGAAAGATACGGTTGCTTTGGTTTATAAGGTTTGAAATTACTTAATTTTATTAATAATGGTAATTAATGAATAAGTTATATTATAAATAACATTTATTAACTTTAATTTAGACCTGAATGAAACTTACTTTTTCAAGTATACTAGATTGCAATATTACATAAAAAAAGTAGACTACATTGTGTATTTCCCTTTATAAATATTTGTATATAAAGTAAAAGAATTGGTTGGACTGTATGTACACTTTCAGAAATGTACTAAAAAATAAAGTGAAAATATTCTTATATAGGAAGGAATATTATATATATATTTTTTATGATGTAATAATTTGATAATTTGTCATTGTAAATAATGATGTATTCCCTCCGTTCCAAGATAATTTTACACACTTTTTATTTTGGGATATTCCAATTTTTTTTACACCATAAAATATAATAGTTTATACTCACAAAAGTCAATAAAGTACATTTTTTATATTTTATTATGTAACTTCACAATCACATACTCTATTTAAAAAAAATTGTGTGTCATGTCCCCTATAAATAATTTGTGACAAAGGGAGTATTATATGACATATTTTGTACTCCTTTTGTCTCAAGATAATTTTCACTTGTATGGATGTCCGACTCTATTTTCACACCTAAATAAAAGGAAAATAACCACACCCATAAAAATTAATAAAGTATATTTTTTATGATTTAATTTTATACTCAAATACTTTATTTTTAATATATTTTATTATTTAATTTCATATTAAAAAAAATTGGGACGAAAGAGGTATATTGTACAATTAATTTTTTAATTTTTAGAAAATGCTGAGTTATTCAAAGTTGAAAGGTACGAGTGGATGTATAATTTAATATTGCAGATAAGTTGAAGTTGAAGAATGCGTTGCTTGCAGCTATTCCCATATCTGATTTTGGGGAGATGACAACGTCATTCATCATCTGCCTTCCTTGAATATATTCTTGGATCTTGAGCCAAAAACCCTTACTTTTTTTAGTCAAAGATCATCACTTGTCCTTTTGTTAGTTTCAGAGCTTTCTTTTTACTCATTTTAGTACCCCCAATTATTTTGATTTAATAATTTTACTCTATTTTTATATTTTTTATTTTAAGATATTCTAATTTTTTTAGCACTTTAAAAAAATTTATATTCATAAATATTAATAAAATATATTTTTATATTTTATTATTTAATTTATATTTATATATTTTATTATTTTTTAAATTATGTGTCATGTTTAGTATGAAAAATAAATTGAAATAGAGGAAGTATTTTTTTTTTTTTAATTAAATGAATCGTGTGTGTGTTGGTATTCCAATTGTTCTAGATTCTTGGATTATGGGAGGATCATGAGTTGTGGAAAATCATGCTGTCGTCTTATGTATGATGATGTATTGTGTATTTTTTCATTGTGTCCTAGTCAAGTTTGGTGGATCATACTTATATTAGATTTTATTTTAAATTGTGGGAATAGATATATCCATGTATGTATTGCTATTAGATTATTATTCGTTTCCCTTATCTATTTTCTTTCTTAGTATAATTCGAAAATTTTATATGGGTTCGCGTAAAATGTTTTTGCTTTTAAATACCACTGTTTAGTATATAAAATATTATATATATATATAATAGTATACGAGGTGCTGTTATTTAATAATTTTAAGAAGGATTGAAAAAATTAAATAATTTTTAATGAGTAAATCTCTTGTGAACTAAGTGTATTTTTAAAAAATTATACTATAAAATATTATTAAAAAATATATTTTTAAAATAATATTCTTTTAAAAATATATTTGAATTGCATGAAGGTGCATACAAGATTAATTTTTTTTAATAGTAAAATTTTTTAAAAAATTATGTAAACTCCAATTTATAAAAAAAAAAAAAAAAAAACCCCACTAACAGTTTAAATGAGCTGGTCCACAAACCACAAGCAAAGGCAACGGTTAAAAAGTAATTATATTAAAATGGAGTAAGCATGCATCCAGTTGTTGTAGGGTTGGATTTTAAAAAGTTGGTGTGATTGATCCCCATGTAAAATTAATACAAAGTCAAGGCAGAAATATTGGGATGATTCCCAACACTTTGCTCCAAATCATGGTTTCATATTGCATATGTCCCCCTTTTTAATTACCCTATTCTCACTCCAATATCTATTAATTGCATGCAAATCTGCAATTTGACTATTTAACCCATTGTCTCTTCATTATATATATATATATATAGTAGTATTAATTTGCTTTCTTACTAAACAAAATTTCAAATCAAGTTGATACGCCAAGAATTTTGCAATATGGGAATTCCCAATCATTATGATATCAAGATGCATGTCATGCTTACATCAAGTGATACTCCCTTCGTCCCATAATTACTTTCACACTTTCCTTTTTCGTCCGTTTCACAATTATTTTCACACCCTATAAATAAAAATTATTATTTTAACTTTATCCTCAAATATTCACATATTTACACAAAGTCATTACACTTACCTTCAATCTAACTAATCTTATTATTTTAATAATAGTATAATTTTACACATCATCCCACTTTTCTGTATAATTTAAATGATTAGACCACCACTATTTATACACTTGCTCAAAATCTCTATAACTTCTTCTTTTCTTGAATATCAAAAGTAAAAAATTTGGTTTGATGAAAACTGGTTTACATTCAACAGAATATATATAAAATAGTCAAAACACAATTAACCCTTTAAAAATGGATTTATGCAGACCTAATTAAGCCCTAAAATATAGGCAGCACATGAATATTATATGTGTGTACATGGACAACTTGGGGGGGTGATGATTAATGAGTCTACAATTAAGAGGGGTGGGTGGGTGGGCAGGCGATTGTTGTTAATAATGGTAAAATTAAGGATTTAGTCAAAGGAAATGAGAGAAAACATTAAGCACAAATATGACTCGGGCATCAAGACGGCGAGTGAGATGGGAAGCACACATGATGATGAAGATGGAGAAATAAATACATCATTATCATAATCATATACTAATTAATACTAGTAATTAGCAACCACCATTGCCATTGGCATGTCTAAGCAATGGGCCCACACCTCACGTGTGATTTGTTCCTTTGTTGCCTCACTTGTTCTTTTTCAAACATTTCATCATTGTTTTGTTTGCTACTTTACCTTTGTGGGGATTGTCAAACATGGTTTTAGCACACTCAACCAACTCCACTGCTACTCCTTGATGCTCCCTTTCTCCTTTTGTTTTCTTAATTATATTACTCCCTCCTTTTCTTTCCGTGGGAATTTGCACCCTACGGAACGACATATTTTTAAAAAAAAATATGTTTTATGTATAAAGTAGTGACATATGAGTAACTATGTGTATAAGTTTGTGAGTGTGCATGTAAATCAATGTTTTCTTTTTTAGTAATGTGCAAATTTGTGTGGGACGTTCAAATAAGAAAAATGTGAAAATTCCTATGGAAAATAAGAAGTAAAATATTTCGAGTTACTCTCACAAACATAAAATTGCAAATGAATTTAATTAAAACATAACCAAAAATATAAGATGATGTCTTCAAACTACTGTGATTTAAAGGCAAAGAGCGCAAATTCCGTGCGCCAAATGCATATGAAATTCAATATGTTGATGGTTATGTAGATGCGAGCAACACCTGTCATTGTGAAGGTTTGAATACCCCTTGAACTCCCTTTGCAATATAATTTGTCTTTTCCAAAAAAAAAAAAAAAAATTATGTTGACTTATTTACGCATGCACTGGCGTCAAGGAAGGATGCTTCAATTATTGGAAATTTGATCACGTCCAATATATGCATAAACTGGCTAAACTATTTTATATAGATGCAATTTTACTTATATATGGAATAGGGTAGAAGCACTTCTTTCAAAAGCTGTCTATCACATCTTTTAAGGAAAAAAAATGCTTGTAATAGCAATTCTTAGCGTTCTTAAACTCACAATATTGTTATGAATTTGTTAGATTTGCCAACTTAATATTCATTAAAAAAAATCAATCATCACTTAAATGTTGTTCATAATGTGTAAGATTTAAAAAGCAACCAAATTCAGAGAGACTCATAATGCATGCATCAAATGGCAACAATCTCCGATCAAGAAAGTTTCTGGTAGTAATTAAAAGAGAATAGTTGTGCTGGCTAAGCACAGACAGAAAAATAAGAGGGTCGAGAAAGTCGAAACAAAAAAAGGATAAGCGCAATAGACGACATCACGAGTTCTTTCAACTAAACACGGTTCAGTAGTGCTGAAAACACAAATCCACACCATCATATATGGATATAGCTAGAACTTCACATGATTGAAGTTTCCACAAGTACATAAAAACCAACGACATACACACAACACAAACTTCCGTCCGTTGTAGTTCCTTAATCAAACCAGAGGGGAACGACTAGGGTTTCCTTAACTATTTCATAACGTATTTTCGTAGATTTACTTGTGATGCTTTGGCTACGCAAATATGCTCAGGGCCCCGGTTTGGGTTGAGGAATCCAGTCCACGCTCCGCCGTTGGCAAACCAGTGATCATTTTCCTGAAACACATAATAAAGTCATTCAGTTGATGATAAAACTAAAACTAAAACAAGGCAAAAATTGTTTTTCACCAGTTGTATCATGCAACTCAAACACATTTTTAAATGGTATTAGTTGTTTTACTAAAGGGTTCCAGTTGGCCAGTATTAGTTATTTGTACTGAACAATATTAACTATTTTCATTGAACATGTGATACTCTAAAACTCAAAAGTTAAAAATTGTTTCTAGAAGATAAATATAAATCAGCATGTTGTGTTTGTCACATGGAAAGTTAGATAAAGCTATTACCTTTCGGTACTGTTGTTGCCCGGTTTCATAATAATGGTCAATCTTTTAGCAGTCTTGATGAACTCACTGCAGACAGAGAATTACCCAAACATGTTAGAGAACATCAAATCGTTATACTACAATTCTTCCCACACAAGAAATTCACCTGAATGGTTCATCTCCAGCTTGTTTGACAGCACCGGTTGCATCACGATACAACACATGGCTCAGCAACTGCAATCTCTCAATTCCAAACATGTCTTCCAGCCTTTTGTATAGCTCTTCATATGATCCAAGAACAGATAGATCGAGACTTCGACCTACATCTTCTGACTCCAAAAACACTTTGCAATGGCCAGTACCAAGGCCAAGTTCAGAAGCATGATAACCTGATTTCCATAAAAATTGAGCCCCAGAAACAATCTTTGTAAGATCTTCACGTTCTAGAGAAAAACTTCGGGTGGTCTCAGAGGAGATTGTTCCTTGTGTCACTTTAGAAGCTACATCACTGGACATCTGCTGCTCGGTGAGTATTGGTTGACCAAACAGGACGAATCGAGGTGTCATAGGACCTTCGGTTTTATCTGATTTCTGACTAGAGTTTCCCATACTCAAAAGACAAGATATGTTCTCATTACTTTCCATGTTGCTCCTTGTCATTCTATCGGGAATTTTGGGTTGAGGATCAAGACGCATGAAACTGGGTGTTAGCAGTCCCATCTGCAGTTTGTTGCTAAGGTGGAGATCCGATAATGGGACTCCAATTTGAGCATGCCTGGCTCCCTGTATGCCTGCAGTAATGTTGTCTGATAGACACAAGGGACTGCTTGGACCAAGAGGAGTACCTGAAAACGATGACATTGGAAATGGGCCATCGAACGGGAAGTCTGAGTGATGCGGTAAACGCAACTTCTTTCTTGGTGGTGAGAAGGGTGAGAGATGGAGGATTGGTGGCATAGTTGACACCATTTCGACTAGCCAAGGACTCACGCACTTCACATTCTGCAAAAGGTCCGGTTCATCCCAAGTTACCTGTAGAATTTGGAGCAAGAAATAAGCGTAAGAGTAATGAAGACAGAGGTCTACAAGAAATTTTTTGGTGCTTAAACATTTTCACTTGGATGAGAGTAGGTGTAATGTAACAGAGAGAAACAGGAAAGATTCGAAGGGGAATAAGAAAAGCTTGTGAAGTAACCATCTCCAACTACAATTCCATTATTGTGACTTTATATCAACAAACAGAGCCTAGTAATTTTCCCACCCATACTCGAAGATGGTAAATTCTCGCAGTCACAAGGGTATTTGATCACTAAACTCAATTAAATCTCTCAACACTCCAATTACAACTATAACATGCCATAAAACAGCAAAGATCCCATTTGGAGCATGAGATTGCAGAAGAAATGAACACAAATTAACAAGTTTGCAAGCCCAAGTTAGATCTAAATGCTTCACTAGGGACAGAACATGAGAATACACATTGAATTTACATGATTACGTGAAAGCTCGTAAAAGACCCACTAGAGCTGTGGTTTCTTAGATATTCTTTTAATGTTGGACCATTAGTTTCAATAATTTTGATCAAGGTTGACACTGTTAATTCCAGTAGACATTGAACACAACTAAAATCAAACCAACAGAACAAAAACATTCGCTAAAAGATTACTAACAGGGCCATAGATGACACTAAGCATCGGTAAATTACCTGAAGCAATCTCCAGGGTGAATTAGGCCAACGGAGAGGATCCAGAACCTGAACAGAAGAAATAGTACCCATGAACCAGCTAATCCGAGACGAGTCCTCCGTTTCAAATGGCATCTTGAATCTCATCCCGGAGCACCACTTTATCCTCATTGCAGCACTCACAGATGAAGCTCTCACAAAGAACTCCGGCGTGCTTGCTCGTGGATAATACACCACTTCAAAAGGTTGGCCGTTGGCCGCCAAGAAAGCCGCCTCCGCAACCGATTCAGGCCTGACTTTCCCCTTCTCTCTTGTATTCCCATTACCCACTCTATGAATCAGCCTATTATCATCCTCCAAAAATGACGAAAACACGAAATTTCCAGCACCGCCGGAGTTCCACCCAGATGAGGACTCATTCCCACCGCTGCTCCTCTTGGACCTCCGAATCCCAACACAGAGATCCCCGTTCTCAGCCCTCAAGAACACAATCGAATCTCCGGCGACGAGCTTCTTCTGATTCACAAACGTACTCCATCCAGTAGTCAATAAGTGCCTCCTCGGTGTTCCCCTGTAGATGTGCCTGAATTTCCAAGTCTCTCCATGGACATCTTTAGCGATTACGTTCTGGACAGGGGGATCAGCCGAGTAATCTAGTCGAGGGAAAATAGTCTCAGCGCAGTATCTAGGAACGGAGAACCCTCCACCATTATTGGCATCCGATTGCGTGAGGGTCTTGGCGAAGGAAGTTGGTTTATCATTGGATGCAGATCCGACGTTTCCCCCAACTCCCTTGTCATCAAAACCAAGTTCGTTCTGCCCAACTGGGATCAGCCTAATTTTGGCGTAAACTTCATCGGTTTCAGGGTCGGCCAAAAATTTCACGGCGGTGACACGGCAGAGAATCATCGGAGGAAGTTTGGGTAATGCCCCAAAATCCACAGTAGTGAGTGTGTGCTCCGCATGGCCTTGTGGGAAATAGAAAACTTTCGAATTCACCGGCGGCATTTGAACCATGGCTCCAGCACACGCGTGCCATAGCTCGGAGTCCAAATTCTTCTCTCCCATCTCTTTCATATCTTTCTTTCTCTCTCTCTCTCTCTCTCTCTCTCTATCTTATTGATCCAGAACGAAATTACTGGTTCCAATTAATTTATTCTTGTACACTCTTCTTCAATAAATGCTGCAAATAATTCAAACAAGGCAGTTATTCAGGAACTATACAACTTAAAATCAGTACAAAATCTCCGTCAAAAAAAAAAAAAAATCATACAAAATCATAACATCACTATTCCATCAGAGAACCGAGATCTAAAGCAGTTACCTCTCAAAACCAAACGTCACAGCAAAAATTCACCATCCCACCATATTTGTGAACTCTGGAAAAGAATAACTGTTTCAGAAACCCACGAAATGAGAAAGAAAAAAAATGATCAATCGTCCAATATATATCAAATCAAACGCAGTGTCCGTAAAATCCGTACGTACACGCACATAAAACTTCGCCAGAAAAATCGGAGTGTTTTGAGAAATATGTAGCTCCGTTGAAGGCGAAAAATCGGCGATCCAAATACAAGTTGGGCTCTGGAAAAGACGAGAAAGCAGTTCAAGAGAATCTCCGATTCATAGCCTCATCAATCGGTGGATGCTTTAGCAAATGTTGGGCCTCGGCCATGTGGGTTCCTGGAGAAATGCAAAACGACAGCGTCTGAGAAAGGTAAAGTGGGAGAGAGAGAGAGGGGATTTGTTGTTGTATGTGGCATGACATGGATTTATGGTTGGTTTTGTAGTTATCTTTCTGTTTCTCTCTCATCATCTGTACTACTACGCACCAGACAAAAAGGACAATCTCATTAATTACTTTATTTTTAATTCCACACTAATATACTCGTAATTTTTTATTTTCTTCTTTTTCGCTTTTGAAGAAATCCTTCTTCTTTGTGTGTTTCAACTTTTTTCTTTTTCTTTTTTTCTAAAGAATCCGTTATTAACTAAAAAGTAGGGCGTGAAAAGGGTTTAAAAGCTTACACATCAGTCTATTGCTCAAATCAATTGTATATTTACACTGCACTTGTTACCAATGAAAATTTTAGAATTTGGGTATTAGTAAATTAATTTAATTTTATATATTATTTGAACAAAATTATTTGGTATCAAGTTAAAATTTGTAATACCATAGTAAAACATGCATATTATTTAGTTTTATATTTGATAGGTTTTATGACACTATATATATTATTTAACGTAAATTACAAATATATCTTAACCCTAATTATATTTTCTTCCACCTCATTTCTATGAGCAACCACAAGAATGCTCTTCAAGCTCAAAAACAGGAAGTAGGGTTCATCCATTCTGTTCCAAAATTGTGAGCTCGAGGTAGCCGTCGAACAAGATGAGATGGAAAATAATTCTGTTGTGTGTGCATGTGTTTACTTCATCTAATTTGGTGCCTGTCTTACAAGTGTTTTTGTTGTGTGTAATTTACTTGAGGTAACGATCGATGCTAACTTGAAGATTATTAACTAATTTGTTTGAATTATACCTGGCATTCGACGTCCATGTTTTGCTCGATAGATATGTACCTAGTATTTTCGTGGATATTTCTCCATGGATAATATTCCATATGCTAGATATGGATATTTGCTTCCTTGTTTGATGTCATGGTGACTGTTAATTATGAAATTAAATGTGATTTCATGTTTCTATATCTTTTGTATATGTATATGTAGAAGAGCACCGATTTTTTCAAAAACTATGTGAATTTATTCCTTTTAGGGATGTAACAAATAGGTAGAACAAGGATAAGTTTCAGACTTGTTTCCTATATCTAGCATACATCAGTTATCACTTGGTCCCTTTATGGATGTAGAAGCAGGGTAAATTTTAGTGTTGTTGTAATTTTTTTTTTTTTTGTATATTTATGTATGTAGATATCGAGTATGGTGACAGTAGCTTGGAGACCAGCAAAGGGAATAAAACTACTGCAATAAGGAGGACTTGGAAGAACAATTGTTAATGGATACAATGAAGGAATTCATTATTATTTGAGGATGGAAGACGGAGAATGGTTTTAGACCTGGTTATTTGCAAAAATTAGAACACATGATGAGCGAAAAGCTACCTGGGACTAGGATGAGTATCATAATTTTGTATTTGTATTTGAATAATAACCAAATTGAATTTGAATTATAAAAATTCGAATAAGAATATCGAGTCGAACCAAAAATATTTGATTCATTTATAGCCTTACAACCGAGTAAGAGTATGAGAGATAAGTACATATGGTATCTAGATTATCCTCTAATGGACTTACATCTTTAAATTAATAATAATGACTATTGACCATAAATTTTTAATGGTCTATGATCTTAAAATAATAATAATAATAATAATAATAATAATAATTATTATTATTATATTTATAAAAAGTATTTAATCGAATATTTACGAATGTCAAATCGAATATAATAATTTTGTATTCGTATTTGAATAATAATCGAATCGAATATTTGTTGCCGAATTTGAATCATAAAATTTCGAATACAAAATTGAAATTTGAATATGAATACCGAATCGAACAAAAATATTTTATTCATTTACAACAATACATGGGGTTGATATACGTTAACCCCTCATATAAACTCAAGGATAACCATTTGGAAGAGACATCATGGATGCCTACAAGATGCTTTAGGGGGGCACCGAAAGTGGTTTTAACTACACCACCAAGATAATCAACGTCTCCGATGCATCTTGGGAATAAGCTGTCAAGGTACTCTTTCAACAAATTTTTGATTAATTTCTTAACTTCTAAAGTATTTGACGGTATGATCCTTTTTTATTTTAGAAAGAACCAAGTATGTCGGCAATGTGTTACAAACCTTGAGTTTACTATTATTGGATTGAAGTGTTTGGACTGGATAAAGCCAATGGAAAAGAATGTGAGGATGTAATTGATGTCATTAATGTGCTTATTCAAAATGATAATTAGTCACATGTTATTTGTTGAAACCATACCAGCAAATGAGGTGCAGGTCGAAGAAGATGATTTGTGTGGCATGAACGTAAAAATCCAGGCTCCAACTATTGAGAAAACAAATATAACCATCTTAGCGAGCAAGAAAAGACAATTACAACCGCAACCGATAATACCAAAGATATGATTGATGGATTTACTGTTCTTTTCAAGAAATGCGATGAGAAACTCGTAGAAGTTGTGAAGAATATTGGAACTGAACCAAAGGTGGCACCATCATCAGTACAAGGTGTGTTTAGCATGCTTCATGGCTTCACTCTAGATGAAATTTTGGATGCCTCTGAGAATCTTTCAAAAAATAATATTCATCTGTAATTGTTCATGGATTTTCCAGAACATGCTCGGCCATGTTAGGTGCGGTATTTTCTCGATGGTGATTTTGACAAGTAATGAACATTGTATTTACTTAGAAACACACTTTTTACAGAATGGATTGAACGGTTGTCTGAATTGGTTCCTCTTTTGTTATGTAATTATGGTAAAGAATGGATAATTATGTCTCTGCTTTTAAAGTTAGATGTTGGGTTTATGGTTGAAGTTGAATAATCTTATTAACAACAACAGTTGATTATGGACTAGAGAGGTTTTTGTATTAAGAGATTATTACATATTGGTTCTACCTTTTTTCACAATCTACAATTTAGTATTGCACCTTTTTAAAATACATATTGGTTCGTCAAATATTACAAAATAATTCTAATGTAGAGCCCACACCCAAAAACTCATCGGCACCCATACATACCCCACCCCACTCCACCCACCTATTACACTCTCTCTCCTCTATTATTACCATTCCCATCAGTATTTTGAAAATCAAAATACGCATCCCTCTCTCGTTCTCTCTCACCCTCTATCTCTCTCCTTCGTTCTCAGCCTCCAGATTCGACGGCTAATCGGATGGCTAGCTCCAGATCAAAACAATGATGAAATTAACGATAAATTTTGTTGATGTTGACGTCTCTTGTGCGTCGATATGATGGAAATGGAGCACTATTGATGAAGTCATGACCACGGCGAAGGCGGCGGTAGACCCACGACCGCGGCGAAGGCGACGGGCGACGATGGACCCAAGACCACGGCGAAGCCACTAGATCGGGTACTATCTCTCCTTTTTTTTACAGATTCTTCTTATTTTCGGTTCATTTTGCTTTGATTTTTTGTCCGTCGCGTCAATTTTGAGACGGATTTGCTTAGATTAATAGGGCTTCTTTTCGTTCTTTGTTTAGAATCATTTTTTACGATTTTTTGAATTTTGGGAACGCCATTTGTTGTGTATCACTTTTCGATAATAGTTTTAGACTTCCTTGGTTATGTGTGTGCGTGTATTTGTACTTCTGTGTTTGTGTGTGTTTCTGTGTGTGCTTGTGTGTATGTGCGAGTGAGTGGTGTGTGCCTGTGCTTGTGTGTGTAAGTGAGTGGTATGTGTCGTGTGTGAGTGGTGTGTGTATTTGAATGAGTGGTCTGTGTGTTTCAATGAGTGGTGTGTGTCGTGTGTACCTGGGAGTGTAAGATAATAAAAACCACTGTGAGGAGGTTATTATTCCCATTATTACCAATGATAATGTCCAAAACAATTTGCGATAACAAATTACAAAAACATCATATAGTCTTCAAGCATTTCACTGTTTATAAGAAAGCTGGAGGAGTAAGAAATGATTCACATTGAAATTTCAGCAACTGTGAGTGTGTGTCTGATGCATGTTGTGTGAGTGGTGTGTGTTTAATATATGTTTTAATAAATGGTGTGTGTCTGGTGCATGTTGTATCAGTGGTGTGTGTTTAATTTATGTAATTAGAGTGTGTGTTAATATAGATTAGTGTTGGATATATATATATATATATATATATATATATATATATATTAGCTGGGTGTTTGTTGTTTTGAAATAAAAATGAACTGAAATTGTTTATATGCACTAAAAATTATTAAATTGTGTATTGACAGGGTACATTACATATAGGTGGAGATGGAAGAAAATTTGAAGAAGAAGAAGAAGAAGAAGAAGAAGAAGAAGAAAACGAAGGAGAAGAAGGAGAAGAAGAAGAAGAAGAAGAAGAAGAAGAAGAAGAAGAAGAAGAAG
>JAPKLY010000093.1:839650-862179 GCA_026898435.1 Prunella vulgaris
AGAAGAAGGAGTAGAAGGAGAAGAAGAAGGAGAAGAAGAAGAAGAAGAAGGAGAAGAAGAAGAAGGAGAAGAAGAAGGAGAAGGAGAAGGAGAAGGAGAAGAAGAAGGAGAAAAAGAAGAAGAAGAAGAACTTGTAAATTTGGCTCTATGAAAATTTGAATTTTAATGTATATTTGGCAATGTTAGAATCAATATATAATTAAATTTCAATATTTATTCAAACCTGAGTAAAATTTAAAATTGTGCATATTCAAAAGGTTTTGCATATTAAAATTCTATATAAAATTAAACTTGTGTATCTAAAAAAATTGTGCATATTTGAGATGGGCATCTAAATAAAATCTGTGCATCTAAAAAATTTGTGCATGATGGGTTGTGCATTTAAGAATTGGTGTGTATAGGGTTGTGCATCTAAAAAATTTGTGCATAATGGTCTGTGCATGTTGCGGCTGTGCAAATTTGGGTGGGCCCCACAAAAAGTGGCAACTGAAACTTGTCAAATCACTGCAGCTTGCAGGTTGTGCAGTCTACTCTAAGCCCTACTTTTGAACCAAAATGTAATTTTTTAAAAGGCTATAACCAAATTGCAATACTCATTATGCAATTGAACCAATGTGTAATGAACTCTTGTATTAATTATGTGTAAATTATAAATCTTGTTGGGTTTACTATTTTCTTTTTGCAAGAACCTCATATTCAAACCATATTTTTTTGGTTTATTATTTTTGGGTTCATATTTTTGGGGTTTTGGTATTCTACAATATAGGCTTATTCAACTTAGCAGTTCATATATGACAAATAATTAAAAAAATTGAGAAATTTTGTTTTATCTCAAATACTTGTACCTAATTTTATTCAAATTCAACCTCCGAATTTTATAATTTATATTTTTCTTAAGTTATTTCTATAAAATCGACTCATTATATACCCTAACTCGAGTTAAGCTCAATACAATAATCAAACTCGAATTTAGGCTTGAGCTGGGCTCTGAAAATTTAACAAATGAACTCAAATTAATATTTTTCGAGTCGAGACACGAATTGTTTGCGAACGGCTTTACATCCCTAATTAGAACTAGAATTTCGAAAACCTAGTTCAATTACAAGGCTCGCTCATTAGATTATGATAATGCATTTATAATGTTTGGAATTGGTCATGCAACCAAAATACTATGTCATTTGTTAAAAATGTGAGCATCTTCATTTGTATAAATTGTTGTTTGTATTCACATTAGTCTCTTTTTTGTAAGGATTTTGTTTATTTGGTAATTTATACTCTTTCTTACATTGTGTTTGCCAAAATCGTGATGATTTCCACGCAAGTGAACGTGGTCGTTGTTGTCGTGGCAAGTTAACTAAGTTAAATATCGAACACAGGGAAGCGATGCGATATCAAGCGAGTATTGAGTGTTTACAAAAGGCTAATAGCTAGGAAAGCAAGAAAAGATCATGTTATCTACTAATCAAGCAAGAATAGTAAATCCTAACTATCACCTCAAAGAAGTGAGCAAGTGTGAAGTGTACATGGAAGTAATCCTACTATGGTTCCTCTAGAATCATATCCATCCCAGCATGCAAAAGATCTCTTGATGTATTAATCAAGCTAACTTGTGTCTAGATCTCTCTACAACACAAGGTAAGGCTCTATTAGGTGTCTAGATCTCTCTACAATTCCTAACACTCCAATTAAGAGGTCTTAGGTTAATATGCAATTCTCACAGGTCATATTAGCAATATATCAAACACTTGGTATGTATAAGGTTCTTATAGCTCAATTCTCATTTCATAGCTAACCATATAAGCCATAAATTCTAATTAAACATCCCAAGCATTCATACAAGTCATTAATAAGAGAACTAACACATCAAGATCACTAATTCATGCATAGGATTAACAAGAGACTAAATTCACCATAGTATTCATACAAGCATGCAACAAAAGATTAGCCCATGGCTAATTAGAAATGAAAATCAAAATTCTAAACAACATGATTAAGAACTAAGACAAGAGAATTAAATGAATTCTTACCATAAGTAGTGGAGAAATGGAAATACAAGCATCAAACCTTGAAAATCTATCTCTGAATCCGGAATGCAAAATACAAAAATGAACTGTTGAAATGTAGCTTGAATCGAGAGAAGAACGTAGGAACAAAAAGATCGAAATTCCGACGGACGGATTAAAAGTTATGGAAGAAAGAAGATTGAATCTAACTAAGAACTCACTAAGTAACTACCTAATTCTCTCTTTAAACTAATCTAAGAACTAACTAATGAAGATGATAATGCTTGAGAATCTGATCCTTGAGGTATTTATAGTGCCCACAATGTTTAGTCCAAAGTGCCCTTCATTAAATGCGCAAAAATACGAAAATAGCCCTGAAATTTCGGACATTTTTCACTTCTGTCGCCCAAGACTTGGCCACCTGTCGACCAAGCATGGTCGCTCGCTTAGTCGCGCGGAGCTTGTCTTTCCAGGGGCTCCGGTCGCGCGCTGGCTGCCGTCTGATGAAGGGGGTCCTATCGAGCGAGGTACTTAGTGTCGGTCGATGCGCGACTTCCTCGTTTTTGTCATATCTTGAGTTCAAGGACTCCGATTGACTCGATTCTTTTTGCGTTGCGACCCTCTCTTCAAGCTCTTCAACATGGAACATCAATTGCACCAATTGGCTAAACTCCAGAATTTCGGACTTTTCTCAAACTTGCTCGTTTCTTCCTCGTTTTTCTCGTTTTCACCTACAATCACAACTTTCTAGCCAAAAAGGGTTAAATGCACAATTTATACCATATTAGGGTCAAATATGAACATAAGTACATCAAAACCATATAAAAATTGATGCAAAAAGATGCAATTATGACCCTACCCCCATACTAGATTGTTGCTCGTACTCGAGCAACGAAGCGATGAGATATGGGAATAATTGTATCGATGAAGCATCAAGCAAACAATCAAATGCCATATATACATCACCTAATATCATGCAATCTATCAATGTAGTGTCATCTCATCCACCATTTACATAAACATCAATGCACACATGATCAAATTAATGAGTCAAAATCCTCACTAGATAGTGTATCACTCAAACTCTCAAGTATAAGAGGTTCTCTCAACATCACACATAGTACATCCACTACCATAAGCTTGATAAAAGTCTCAAATTCTCCACCACTAGACAAGTAACTCATCATCAAATCAAAGAGGACTTTTATTTGGTTGTAGTGTCGGCTCTTTGGTAAGGGTGGGATATTTTTAGATAGAAGTGACTATCATACTAGTAGAGCAAAAGGTCAAGATACCTAGCTAGAATATCTCTACTCTTCCCAAGATAGGTTGCAAGTGATCAAGTTGCAACACCATTTCAACCACAAAACATTTCTTTTCACACTTCTTCCTTTCAAGCATTTTTCCACTTCCTTTCTTTTGCAATTTTTTTGCATCACATTACCAACACATTAAGAACATAAGCTCTTCTTCACATCTTTTCATTAAACACAACTTCCACTTTTTTTTTCACATCTTCATCTTTTGTTTCTTTCACTTTTCTTCACCATCTCATCCACCAAGCTTGCTTTCAAAGCACATGTAACCCTCATATCCTCATATAAGCTCCACTAGTAATAGGGAAAATAAGGTTCAAAATGAAGGATAATCAAGCTACAATCATAGGTTGCCAAAGAAAAGGCCAAAGGCACAAAATGACTATCTATGAAATCAATGTCATGGTATGGATAATTTGGCTAAGTGACTCATATAAAATCAAAGATGGCCTCAAATCATTTTTGACAACTCATTACAAAATGTGATCTTAAACAAGACTCAAATCAAGTTCTAGAGTGGAAATGCACCATGTGGATCTCACATCAAGAAATGTCATCCGTTTAAGATTGAAACGGGCACAATAGGCTCAAACCTCACGGGTTAAGGTGATCATGACTCATATCATATCAAACATGTACACATCAATCATGTATCAAGCATCAAAGAATCAACTACACTATAGACAAAAAATGAATTAGGTAATGTACACACTACACATAACTATGCATTATCTACATCATCCACACAATCATAAGCATATCTCATGCCACACTACTCTCAACTAGCAACATAATGGCTAAAATCAACAAGCAAAAATAAGGCATCAATATAAGCATATGGTCTAAAAACATCATAAAAGCACTAGAATCATCCTAAACATAGCATTGCGATGAGATTTGCGAAACGAACACACCCCCCCAAACTTTTTTTGGACCAAGGGTCTAAAATGTTTGGCAAAGAGTGTAGAAAAGATCATGCAATGCACAAATTAAAGCACAATACAACAAGAATCAACACTTAAGCTCAAAATAGCAATATACAATCAAGCAAACTGAACGTAAGAATGAAAGCAAATAGGGAGAGATAAGTGTAAAAACATACCTTGAGTTGGGATTAAGAATAGGAGAGAGACATGCCACTTACACGAAAGTCTTTCTTCTTGGCCAAGTAGGAGGAAGAATTTTCCTCAACGCATCCTTCTCAAGCTCACAAATCTCATCCATTATCCTTGTAAATCAACATTTGAATAACGAACACACACCCCCCCCCCCCCACCTTTTTCGGGTCGAGGGGGGTGAAAGTTTTGGAAAAAAATGATGAAAATAGGATTTGCAAAGAATCAATGAACAAACAATGCATGTATAAGCTCAAGTAAGCCAAGAAATCACCATATATAACAAGAGGCAACACCCCCAAACTAAGATGAATCACATGCACCAACAAAGGTAATAGAATACACCACCTCATATCAATGTTCAAGAAATCCAAAACACATCCATAAGCTTCAAATTCCTTCATGAAAACAACTAGCAAAAAAAATATCTAACTACCAAGCAAACAACAAAACAAGCAACATTTTTTAAGGATGGGTTGCCTCCCATCTAGCGCTTGGATTTAACGTCCCCTAGCCGGACGACACCAATGTTAGCTAAATGGCCAAGGATAATTGGCATCCTCCCCATCTAACTCTAATCTCAAAGTTTCAAAATCAAGGAAACATGTAGGATTTCTTCCCCATACACCCGTTTTCCTTGTCAATTTATATATGTAAGCACCTGAACTTTCCTCTTTTCTCATCATATCAATCCACCCCCATCTCCTACTAACAAATATGTTCGAGAGGATTTTCAATTCAATCTTATAATCAATTATATCAAGAGGCAAGATGAATTCACAATAAACAACTTTATCAATTAAAGCATAAGTGGAAGAGTTTAAGGGTTTAGAAATGCTCATTTCTCCTTGAAGCTCATCTTCCACTTTATTTTGTTGTTCTTGCTCCATGAAGCTCATGTCCATAGGTGGACATTCATCAACCTCTTCTTGATTATTCTCTCTTTCACCTCTTGAATCATCTCCTTCCTTATCATCCACTTCTCGTTCTTGATTCCTATCAATACAAACAAAGGAAGTATCATATTCATTATCATCATAAAGAGGATTAATATCATACTCAATATAATTGTAAAAATGATTCATAAAGCTCTTAAAATCAGAGATATCTTGAGCATGAGTAGGTTCAATAGACATTTGAGCTCCAATACAATCTATAATAGAAAGATATTTAATCGTCTCATGATGATTATCATCTTCATCTTCCACATGCCCTTCTTCCACCGTTCTTTCCACTTCCCCTTTTTCTTCATCATTACCCCCATCTTCCTCCTCATAATCGACTTGAATGCTCAATTGCTCTAATTGGAACTCCAAATTCGTGATTTGATGACTTTGAGACATGAACATTTCATCAAACTTCTTGTTTGTCTCCTCATAGTCCCTTTTCCATTCCATTCTCATTTCTATCAATTTCTTGAGGATTTGAGCTAACATATCTTCCACATAGCTTGAAGAAGTGTCCTCTTGATGGAAAGTAATAGGAAGGTATGGAGTGTACTAGCATGTATAATCATGATGAGAGTAGGAATCTTGATATGACATTTCGCAAATCTCATGGGCTTGTTGGGTCAATTGCCCCAATTGGAGCTCTAAGCTCTTAATTTGATCTCCTTGAGTTTTGACAATTTGATCAAACTTCACATTGGTCTCCTCAAAGCACCTTGTAGCTTCAATGCTCATCTCTTCCAATTCCTTGAGAATGTGAGCTAGAGTCTCATTTAAATGGCTAGGAGGAGTTTCTTCTTGGGAAGGCATAGATGATGGTAAAGTGTAGGAATGTGGATCTTCATAGGAGTAGGAATCTTGAGATGTATATGAGTTAGAAGGATAAGAAACTTCTTGTAGAGGTGGTGGAATTATGGTTTGGTTCCATAACATCACCATTATGTACTTCATACACTCTTCTAACATGGTGACTTTATCGAAAGTGGTGCAGGGTTTAAATGGGTAAAGTTGATAAATGTATGGATTAGGAGATGATATATTTTGTGGAGAATACGAGTAATGATTGTATTCGCACATCTTCAATTGAGTTCACTCCTACAAAAATCAAGCAAGTATCAACACTCACCAAGAATAGTCAAGTAAACAAAGAAACAAAGAAAAACAAAGTAAACATCAATACAAGCCTAACAAAGTGATCGTTTCCCAGGCAAGGGCGCCAAAAACTTGTTTGCCAAAATCGTGATGATTTTCACGCAAGTGAACATGGTCGTTGTTGTCGTGGCAAGTTAACCAAGTTAAATATCAAACACAGGGAAACGATGCGATATCAAGCGAGTATTGAGTGTTTACAAAAGGCTAATAGCTAGGAAAGCAAGAAAATATCATGTTTCTATCTACTAATCAAGCAAGAATAGTAAATCCTAACTATCACCTCAAAGAAGTGAGCAAGTGTGAAGTGTACATGGAAGTAATCCTACTATGGTTCCTCTAGAATCCTATCCATCCTAGCATGCAAAAGATCTCTTGATGTATTAATCAAGCTAACTTGTGTCTAGATCTCTCTACGACACAAGGTAAGGCTCTATTAGGTGTCTAGATCTCTCTACAACTCCTAACACTCCAATTAAGAGGTCTTAGGTTAATATGCAATTCTCATTGGTCATACTAGCAATATATCAAACACTTGGTATGCATAAGGTTCTTATAGCTCAATTCTCATTTCATAGCTAATCATATAAGCCATACATTCCAATTAAACATCCCAAGCATCAAACCTTGAAAATCTATCTCTAAATCCAGAATGCAAAATACAAAACTGAACTGTAGAAACATAGCTTGAATTGAGAGAAGAACGTAGGAACAAACGGATCAAAATTACGACGGACGGATCAAAAGTTATGGAAGAAAGAAGATTGAATCTAACTAAGAACTCACTAAGTAACTACCTAATTCTCTCTCTAAACTAATCTAAGAACTAACTAATGAAGATGATAATGCTTGAGAATCTGATCCTTGAGGTATTTATAGTGCCCACAATGTTTAGTCCAAAGTGCCCTTCATTAAATGCCCAAAAATACGAAAATAACCCTGAAATTTTGGACATTTTTCACTTTTATTGCCCAAGACTTAGCCACCTGTCGACCAAGCATGGTCGCGTGCTTAGTCGCACGGAGCCTGTCTTTCCAGGGGCTCTGGTCGTGAGCTGGCTGCCGTCTGATGAAGGGGGTCCTGTCGAGCGAGGTACTTAGTGTCGGTCGATGCGTGACTTCCTCGCTTTTGTCATATCTTGAGTTCTAGGACTCCGATTGACTCGATTCATTTTGCGTTGCGACCCTCTCTTCAATCTCTTCAACATGGAACATCAATTGCACCAATTGGATAAACTCCAGAATTTTAGACTTTTCTCAAACTTGCTCGTTTCTTCCTCATTTTGCTCATTTTCACCTACAATCACAACTTTCTAGCAAAAAAGGGTTAAATGCACAATTTATACCATATTAGGGTCAAATATGAACATAAGTACATCAAAACCATATAGAAATAGATGCAAAAAGATGCAATTATGACCCTAATCACATTGTTTGCAATATAACTTCTTAGAGCCACAAACTGTTCGATTAAATTTCTTAGAGAAATTTCCAATTATTTCATGTTAGGAACAATGAATTCAATCTCTTCATTTATAAATTTGGCCAGCGGAGTATGAACCATGTTAAATTAAGCCCTAAACCTTAACCAAAATTTATTTCTTTTTTTGTTGATGAGTAGAGTATCTCAAGATGATTATTACAGTGTAAGACTTAGTTGTGGGTTGATCTTACTATTATCTCAAGGATAAAAGAAAGATTGAGCAAATAAAATAATGCACATTTCAAGCAATCATACTTTGGGCCCTTTTACAGCTTGCAAAATATTGCATTTCAATGTGACCTCTACCTCTATTTGTTGTTTAAACAAGGCAAATATGTTGGTCCCGAAACGAGTATTAATCAGTGTATGGGGGAATATACTGATGTCAGATTTTTCAAAACTTAGGAAAATACTCTTACAAAACTCAGTCAGGAAGATCCTGAGAGTGCTCACTGAACTGATGGTCTCAGGGGTAGCAAAGAGAGATCGGTCAGGAACCAGATAGGCTGAGTTCTGAGTGTTGTGCTCTCGGAAGCTCAGTAGAGATAACTCACCTACTGACCCCGTAAGTAGCTAGTCAATTGGATAGCTATCTCAGTAAGCTAGAGTTACGTGCGGAAGTGTGAGCCCTTAAGTTCTACTCGTTTTATGTCCTAAAAACTAGTTTTCCATTTTTCTTAGAAAATAGTTGTTAAGGCTGGTGCACTGATTCAGTGTCAGGAGAATTGATTCCTCATGACTTGTAAAACGATGCTGAATGCTCAGTTTAATATGATGACAGTTATGATCCTGAACAATAAAGTAAATCAGGACGCAATGGGATTTTTAACGTGGTTAGGAGATAACCAACCTCTATGTCCACGACCTGATTTAAGAGGAAGCAATTCTCTCATGAGAATTGGTACTTGTGTTTTAACGTGCCAAGGTGCACGAGTAGCCTCCTTCATCTCTCAAGAAATCGACCTTTGGGTGTTTTACAAGTCCCAGTCCTTCCCACCAACCAACTCACAAACTGAGGGGTTTGGCTTTCTGGTTTCCAATTAAGGGTGTGATAATCCTTGCAATCTAAGCAATGCTATGGATAAGAATTATCACTCCAAGCAAAATACAGAATGATTCCTAAAACAACACTAGGGAAATTTAATTGCAGAGTGTTTCTTGAAATATGCTTTGAGCACTTAGAATCTTGGAGATTTTCAATAGCTTGGAAATTTCCCATAACCTTGAATGAGAGCAAGGTCTTTTGTATTTATAGAGAGATTCAAAATAGATCCGTTGGAAAAGATCTTTATGAATCTTCCTATTTTTGGATTGGTGCAGGCTAGCTTGTACTTGATTTACTTCTCCCCATGCTTAAAAGGGAAATTCTCTAGTCTGCCGTCTGTAGGTCTGAGGAGCATTAAATACGGTGCAGTCTCCGTACAAATGTGTCAACATTCTACAAGTCGCGCTTCCAACGGCTAGTAAAGTGATATGACTTTATGCTTACTCGTACATTTAAAACTCTGAGTGTCTTGCACTTTACTCAGGTTAAATGCTTGTCTTTATTCGGAGACACCGATATTCTTTTTGTCCTCAGGTGTTAACATAAATGCTAACTCTCATTGCTTCAGTACTCCTTTTCATTCAGGACCTTATGAGTGTCAGTAGGAGATCACCAGCCTGATTTACTTAGGCTACGTCCACCTTCACTGAGTGAGTCCTGACCTGAGCATGCTTAGGGTACTTAGTAGGAACACCATTAGTGGAAACCTTCAGGATTGTCTTCGTCTGACTTCAGGACCGACCTCAAATTGTATCCTAACAAAATCATTTAGAGGAGAGAAACTTCTGTTTCATATAAATAATTGTGAAATGTAGTTTGGTCCAACAATGTTTTCATTGATTACCTGGATGATATTTGTTCATAAAATTGTGATCCCAAATCAATACAATTTTTATAAGGTTGTGTTCTGAAGAAAACCAATATTGTTTTTTTGTGACATTGAGGGGACTTTTTCAATGCTACTAGTGGTAAAGGATATACTGATGGAGATATAAATCATAAATTGACCCGAATGTGGATTTTGTATGGGATCTTATTAAAGAAGGGCAACACTACAAAAAGATTGACACCCAATATTTGATCTTGATGGAAAATCTTGATGATTTTAACAATTACCTTTAGGTCAAGTTGTATATGCTTTCTCCTACAAATTTTTTTCTTTACAATGGGTCGTAATGTAACCGTGCATTGGTTAAAGCATAGGAAATGTGACCCACTCATACGATCAACCACATTAACATCTGGGATTTCAGATATGCTATATAAATTTGAGCATATGAAGCATTACCATGCGGTTCAAGTTTATGTGGTGGAAAAAGAAATGGGTTTATCGTCCCTCAAATGCTTCATTGGAACCCATATAAATTTTTTAGATTTGGTATTTTGATGGATGCTTGCTTTCCTAAGCTACTACGTGGGGATGAAAACCGAGAGAATAAGTTTATCACTCATGTTCTTATTTGATTATTTGTTTCTACTTTACAGAGTATGAATTTCTAATATATAATATGTTGAATAATATTTTTTGCACAATGAGAATGTTTCCAAATCTTACTCCCCACAAAAATAGAGAGTAAGACACCATATTATTTTAGTGTTGTAGCTTAGGATGACGAATTCAGAGTAAATGAAGTGCCTTAAAGAGGACAACCTATAATTGAAAGAGAAATGAGCAAGAAAGTATTAGAAATGAACTAGAATTTGAGCTTAAGGTCCAGATGTTGAGCCTTCTGATCTAGATTTTGAGGATAACATGCAAGCACAATGTACAGAGCCAAGTAACAATGATGTGATTACAAAATTGAAAAAAATGAACAGAAGATACAAGAAAATGGAGAAGAGCATGTCATTGATAATGCAAATTAGAAGTTGATTATGAATAAGTTAGGGTGTTATAAGAAAATATGATGTAAGTGATGATGGTGATGAAGAGGAGCAGAAAATGCTCATGCAAATTGAGTGTTATAAAGCCCTTTTCGATGAAGTGATAAAGAATTGTGAAAATAAAAGCCAAGGGGATTGTGGATACGTTAGTGGGGGATATTAATGAGGTTGATATATGTGTGAACAGTGAGTCATTGAATGGAGAAGATGATTAATATTGTTTTGGATTTTTGCGGAGGTTAATGAACTTGAGAATTCTATGAATATTGGTATGAAATTGAGTCCTAAAGATGATGATCCAATTGTCAATCCACTAGAAGAAATTGCTAACCCATTGCTAAAAAACTCTTTTGAAGACTGGTACATCTAGAATGTTATCACTGATGTGAAGATTCCTCTTTCAGTTGATAACATCGGCCCGATGGATGATAAATGGTTCTGCCCAATACGAGATCATACAGGTTGACTTACATCAGAGGTAATTTATATATCATCGATTAAATCATTATTTATTTTGGGAGCATATCACTACAAAAATATGTGATGTGTAATTCTTTTTTGTTTGTTTGTGTTTGCAGAATATAGATGCCATGACAAACTTTACATTGTATAAAGCAAAAATGTGGCTAAACTGTTTTAGAGTAGATTGGACAACTATTGATTTATTGTTTTAGGTAAGTCTGCCAATCATATAGGTTTTTTTATGTCAATTTATCATAAACTACTATCGATATTACAAATTATATTATAGGCAATAATGAGAAATATGATTTACAAAGATTGGAAAAAGAACAATTTTAAGCAACAAACCCTTGGGTTTGGTCAGAAGAAGAAAATATGTTGGTTGATTATATGAATGGTAGATTGCCTTTGCGCGGAATAGGTTTGCATTGGAGTGAAGTCGACCGAGTATATAGGGTAGGTCACGTGAATAAAAACCATTGGGTGCTATACGAGCTATCTCTATATAAGGATATCATCATTGTATATGACTCTCGAATGGGTGATGAAAAAATAGGTAATCGAAAGCACTTGACACAATATAAATTACTCGCCATAATGATGCCTAAGCCCTAGTATAGTCGACCAATTGATCAATCCACGTGAAAGTTCATCTAAACATATGATGAAAAAGACATGGGCTGTGAATTTAGCACCCGATGTACAACAACAACTTGATCATGCCTCATATGGGATAATGTCTACAAGGATGCTTGAGACACTTGCCGAAGGATAGTCTATTTTTGAAGTTGATCCACGGAGGTGCAGTGAATGCAGAAACAAGTATTGCTTGAAGCTTTTCAACAAAAGTCTCATCCGCATCGATTGATTAGTTGCTCGGTAGGATCAACTCTGCCAACAAATTTCAATTGACACCATTTGATTTCGCTGTAATATTTATATGTTTTGTTGTTATAATATGAACATTGCTACTATGTGTTTTGGTGGATGTTATGAACAATTGTCCAAATGTATTTTGTGGTTATTATGAATATTGTCTAAACTAGTTATTTAAGTTTATTACATTTAAGTGTACAATATTTTACTAACTTTAAAATTGGTTTATAGATTAAAATGATTTACAATTGAGTGCACATTTCCATAGATTTAAACTCATGTGAGGAGAGTGGAAGGAAAGAGAGAGAAACAAATAGAGAAGGAAAGAGAGAGTGCACATTTCCACATATTCAAACCCATGTGAGGAGAGTGAGAGGAAAGAGAGAAACAAATAGAGAAGGAATGACAGAATGGTGAGAGAGGAAAGAGAGAGCGGCAGTGAGAAAGGTGTTGCCGGTGATTGAGTCACTGTCTTCTAGACGCGCCAACGTCCTCTAAGTCTGGCGGATCTGAGCAAACCCAACGCAGCAAGGTGAGATGCGGCACATGAGTTTCATGCGAGGGCGCGGTGGCCAAGGTACAATGCTCTCTCTCTCTCTCTTTTTTGTTTGAGTTTCTTCATTTTTCGACGGTCATGGTTCATTAATGGAAGCAACGGAGAAGGAAAAAACAATTTTTTTGCCCTGATTTTATTTTGGCTCTGATTTTTTAACAGTGGGGATGACGACGGTAGGCCAAAATCAAAGGAAAAAAATTAATTGTGTGGTTCTATTTTATGAATAGGCGGTGGTGTTAAGATGTGTAACAGAAGAAAATCAATTTGGTGGTGGTAGCTTGGTAGGATTTTTAACAATTTTGCAAATGGTGGTTGTTTATGGTGGTGGATTTTTGCAGATGGTGGAAAGAGGAAAGAAAAGATTTGCAGATGGTTGTTTTTAAAATTAATTTGTAGAGTTTTGTAATGAATTTAGTTTTTTTTTTGTAATGACGAAATGGATACAATGATTGTGCAAAGTGTTTTTTCTGTGTAAAGATAATACCGCGTGTGCAAAGTATATTTTGTTATTTGTACAATTTAATTTGAATTCAAAATAAATAGAGTTTTTAAAATTTGAAAAATAATAATTGTGTTAATGATAACTAAATTGTCTTATTGTGCCAAATTAGTTGGCTTATTGTTCAAAATTAAATTAACTTGTTGTGCAACTAAATTGACTTATTGTACAAAAAATTAACTTGACTTGTTGTGCAAATTAAATTGGTTTATTGTGCAAACATTTTTCGTCTGTTGTGCAAATAATTTGTGCGTCTGTGCAGGTGAACCTATTTGTAAGTTTGACTTTTTGGTGAACTTATTTTGAAGTTTCCCCTAAATAGGTTTAAATTAAATAACTAAACCGAAAGTTTTCCTTTTTGGTGAAGAAGATCGATATGGATAAAAAAAACACTCAAATCATAACAGAAAATTGCATTGAACCTATAATTGTTTAGCTTGTCTACTTATAAATTTTGTGCATATATTCATATTAAGGATTAACCAAAGTGATTGACAAGTTTATTACTAAAGTTTTCTTTAAAGTGTTGGCGGTTAAATTGTCAAATGAGGCACTACAATTTGGTAGGTTTGAATGTGAGTATTTTTTCGGAATTCTCTTGGACAGCTCTGATCTGTCAGGTGTTAGACATGCTTGATGCGGAATGTAGCCTCCATGTCTAGGACAACTCTGATCTTCTCAAAATTGGCCTTGATACTACACTGACTGACGATGTGTCCCAAGCTTCAGCTAGATCACACAGATGGTCCTCTTTTTTAGACTTTTGATAATAATATCATCATACACCTCCATGGTCTTTCCAATTTATTCCGTGAACTTTTTGTTGACTAGTTGCTGGTAGGTTACCTTAGCACTTTTCAACCGAAGGGCATCCTACTTAACAACACATGTCATTTTCTGTGAGGAATGAGGTGTATTTGATATCCCCTTCACCCACTGAAATTTGATGGTATCCCGCAAAGGCATCCATGGAGGATATCATCTGGTGGCTGGCTGTATTATTCATGAGATGATTAATATAAGGCATTAGAAAGTGGTCCTTGGGGCAAGTCGCATTGAGGTTGGTGAAGTCTATACATAACCTCTAAGATCCATTAGACTTCTTTACAAAGACGACATTGGCTACCCATTAGGATTCATCCTTGGCATGTTCAATCAACTTGTTGTCCAGTAACTTTTTGACTTTCTCGGCTAAGGCAACATACTTTTCTGGACCAAACTTCCTCCTCTTGTGAGAAACATGTTATTTCTTTGGGTTAATTTTCAAGTAATGACATACATGCTTTATGTCTATCCTAACCAAGTCCTGGTAGGACTAAGCGAAGATGTTCACGTTGCTTTTGAGGAACTCGATTATTCTCGCATCTCTATTAGAATTCAAGCATAGATAAGTGCCTCAAGTTCTGGGAGATCCCGATTAATAGAGATCTACTCCAAATTCCCGGTTGGAGCAGGTGGCTAGGACTTTCTTTTTTCCTTAAATTGATTTCTCGGATCAATGTCCAAGGCTGTCGGCCCAAATTCAATATGGAGCTCTAGATCATCATTTGTTTCAGTCCCAGTTGATTGGTCTATATCCATGGAATCTTCAATCTCATTCTGGTAAGGGTCAAGGTCAAGCTCCATCAGTGCCTCGGCAATGTCCTGACTTTGGCTACTCTGAGCTTTAGCATCATTGTTGTTGAATTCAAGGTTGGCCATCATTGGTACAAGCCGAACCCAGGATCGTGGTTACTTGGGGAAGAATGCCCTTCGATGGCAAAATTGAAATATGTTGGATAAGAGTAAAAATAGTGCTTGTCCCAAACAAGTCTAATCAGTGTATGGGGGAATACACTGATGTCAAATCTTTTTGTAATATTCCAGAAAGAATTTAGTCAGCCTGAACTGAAGATAAACACTGAACTGAAATCAGGATGACTATCAGGTCATGTTCAGATACGCTGAATTCCTGAGTGCTTAGTAAGACTAAGTTGAGATAACCCTCCTATTGACAACTCCAAAGCTTATCAGTTGAATAACTATCTTAACAAGCCTGAGTTCAGAAGTGTGAGCCCTAAACTCTACCTGTTTTAGTTTTCTGAAAGATTTTGCCTTAGACTTTTCAAAGTTATTTTTAGAGGGTTAGTGCACCGATTTCAGGTCAGGAAAGATTGAGTCTTTTCTAAGCTAATAATGCTCAATGCAATGTTATGACAGTTTAATATGCGGAAAGCAATAAACATCACATAGTTTTTAACGTGGTTTAGAGACTCAAGTTCCTACACCCACGACCTGATTTAATAGGAGAAATGCTCTCTTAGGATTTGATACTTATTTTTAACGTGCCAAGGTGCACTGCAGTCAAGTGATCCTCTCTTAGGATATTGACCCCTAGGATTTCATGAGTTTTAGTCCTCTCAAAACAAACTGACCTCACCACCCTATCTCACAACTTGATCTAGAGGATTTGGAATTCTATTTTCCAACTATATATGTGTGATAGACCTTACAATACAAAATAAAACAAAGGGCTGGACTATCACTTCTAAGCATAGGATTTTACAATGTAGCTCAAATACAAAAAAAAAGTCAATTCTATATAGCACTAGGGAAATTTATATTGCAGAGTGCTCAAATGCTTTTGAGCCTTTGTGAGTCTTGGTTAATTTCAGTTTAGAAATTTCCTGAAACCTTGTTTGGGCACAAATGTCTTCTGTATTTGTATCCAATCTTGAAAAACTATCTGTTAAAGAGATAGCTTAAAACTTGCTACTTTTAGAAGTAGAAATAGCTTAAAACTATTTGTGTTGTTTACTTTTTACAGACTGTCAGGTATCAAGTGTCGGGTCCGTACATATGTGTCATCTTCTCATTGGCTCCCATTCAAGCTTACCAGACACTCAGAGTCAAACTAAGGTTTTAAATCTTGTCTCATCTGGAGTGTACTCTTGAGGATTCCTTTGTCGAACTTTATCCTTAAGGCCTCTAACACGATTTGCAGCCTTTTACTTATCTTCTAATACAAGTAACCCAAATACTCACGTAACCTGACTCCTTCAGGATCTACTGAATCTTCAGTGGACCTTAGGTCTTCACTCTTAATCCTGACTAATGTTGGTCAGCTTAGAAAAACCATTCTTCTCAAGTCATGTACGGGATATCTTCAGAGTCTTAGGTTCTAGTCAGTGCTTCCTCAGCTAGTTCCTCCTTAACTAAGACAAAACCTGACTGGAAAGGGTCAACAACTAAGACTCATGCAAACCATCAGAGATTTTGAAATCTAATCAAAACAAGTATTGTCCCAAAAAAATAGAATATAAAGAGAAAACTAATTAACCCAAATATTTTCTTGCTATTTTTTGATAACCTTTCATTGTGCCAGCGAGACCCTCAATAGTAGAGAACTCAATATAGTAAAAGTATGATGAGACAACTGCCACAAAAGTTTCTTGTAAGGGATGACCAAGAAAGCCATTACAACAGTTTAGCTAATCGATAATTATAAATTAAAGTTGCCTAATGATCCCGACCCTATCATCTAGGCTGTTAATTAGCTCAACAAGCAATTTGATTCTTCCATAAGCTGGGACCGAGGTGTCCCCAACGCCCTTTAGAGAAGCATCATAGGGTTTGATATAGCTGGTAAGGTTAACCATTTTATCTAAGGTGGTCATGAACAAGATGTTACAGAAACACCCATTATCCACTACCATTCAACTTAAGTCTATATCGAGGACCTCAACCATCATAAACAACACATCATCTTTATGGAAGAGCAACCCAACTTGTCTTTGTTAGAGAATTAAATGACATAGTCCTTAGAAATTCGAGGCTCCAAGACCAAGATGAGATTGAGCTCATTGGGTGCCTCATTTCGACATGGAACATATTAATCGGCCCCTAAGACCAGAGTGGGACACTTTAGTATCGAAGTATCCTTCCTCATCTACTGCGGGAGGAGGCAGTTCTTGAGTGTGGTTGCAGCGGGTTTGATGAGGTCAATCCTGGTTGTTTTGATTCTAGCAGGCTTCGACTTCTTGATGTACTCATCGAGCTTACCTTCTTTGTAAAGCTTCCATGGTTGGGGAATAAGGACACTGACTTGTGCTGTGACCTGGACTATCTTAGAACTGATAAAATCTACAGTCATCCGCTTTGTAATCTTCGGGGCACATGGGTCAGGACTTACCGAGTATGTTCTTATTCTTGATAACACTTTGTTTAGCCAAGGGTTGGGTCAGACTCTACCCACATAGAGAAGTCAAAACTATCAAAGGACCTTAGAGCCCTGGCGAAACTGCATCTACCTGAGCGTCTTTCGTATGAAGACACTTTCAACTTGCTCTCTCTTTCCTTAGACTTCTCATACTCTGAATTAACAGTTTTTGGCGGGTCATGAGCTTCTTGGCTCGGTACCAGCACTCTACATAGGTTGACGAAAGGCTCCAAGACCAAGACAAGATTGAGCTCAGTGAGTGCCTAATTTTGACCTTCTTTTTTCCTTTAGGAGGAGGTGATGACAGGGATGATGCCCCCAGACTCCGTCAGCACGGAACATATTAACTTGCCCCTCATACCGAAGTGAGGGCACTTTAGTATCGGAGTATCCTTCCTCATCAACTGCTTCCTGAGTACGGTTGCGGTGGGTTTGATGGGGTCAACCCTGATTGGTTTTGGTAGGGCTAAGGCTCCTTAATGTACTTATCGAGCTTGCCTTCCTCGTAAAGCTTCCATAGTTGACGAATAAAGTCTTTACACTAACTTATGTTGTGACCCGAACTGTCTTGTAACTGATAAAACCTACGGTCATCCGGCTTGTGCTCTTTGGGGTGCATGGATCAGGACCTACTGAGTAGGTTCTTATGCTTGATAGCATTGTGTTGAGTAAGGATTGGGTTAGACTCTTAACAAAGTTGACCCACGCAGGGAAGTTGAAACCATCAAAGGACCCTGGAGCCCTGGCGAAATGCGTCTTCTCAATGAAGGCACTTTCACCTTGCTCTCGCTTTCCTTCGACTGCACAGACTCTGAGTTAACAACTATTGGCGGGTGATGAACTCCACAGCTCGGTGCTAGCACTCTGCATAGATTAATGGAAGGTTCTTCATCAAATTTTGAAATATGGGAGTATCTTCTCAGAATTCCCCTAAGATCAGGTGAAGAACAAGCTCATCGCTTACCGGTTCTCCACTAAAAATGATTTCATCGATCCTATCGATGTATGATTCATCCGTCTCACTTTTATTCTGACAGACTCTCATGAGCCTATGTCGACTCTCTGCCTTATATATCTTTGTAGCAAAGTAGGATACGAACTACTTGCCAAGGTCAAGAAATTATGAAAATCGTGATTGTGCTTTGAATATTTTGCAATTTTTATGTTTTAGAGAATGCATAATTTCAATTATGTTTTAGTTTCTTGTAAAATAGTTTAACTATTTCATATAAAATAGTATTCTCTTTGTCCCTCTATAAACTTATATTTTAGGCATGTGAATTAAGATAAGCATTAAAATAATAAATATTATACAAGTGATATAATAGAAGAAAAAAAGGGTATTATAATTATAAAAAATAATGAGAATGTGAGTTAAATAGTAAAAAGTAGATTGCAAAAAAATGAATGAAAATTTTATAATGAGCAACTCAAAATGAAAAAAAATGGAAAGTTTTAAAAAGGTACAAAGTGAGTATTAATTATTTCATTAAAATGTAATATTAAATTAATACGTTTTAATGAAACAACTAATATTATTAAAAATACCTAAATATATTGTTGGTCCCGAAACGAGTAAAATCAGTGTATGGGGGGAATACACTGATGTCAGATTTTTTCGAAAGACTTAGAAAAATGCTCTTACACAATCAGTCAGGAAGATCCTGATGATACTCAGCAAAACTGATAGTCTGCAGGGGCAGCAGGGACAAGTTAGTAATGGAGTCAGATAGGCTGAGTGTGAGTGATGTGCTTAGAAGCTCAGTAGAGATAACAAACCTACTGACTGCTCGGAAGCAAGTCAGTTGGACTACTATCTCAGTGAGCTAGAGTACGTGCGGAATGTGAGCCCTTAGTTTCTACTCGTTTTAATTTCTGAAAACTTTCTCTGAGTTTGCTTAGTAAATTGGTGGTTAATGCTGGTGCACAGTATTAGGACTCAGGATGATTGATTCAGCCTGAAGATCAAAACAATGCAGTATGCTCAGTTTAATATGAATGACAATTACGATCCTAAGCAAGAATGTAAATCAGCACACATGGGTCTTTTAAACGTGGTTCGGAGATAACCAACTCCTACGTCCACGACCTGATTTAACAGGAAGCTATTCTCAAAACCCTGAGGATAGGTACTTGGGTTTTACGTGCCAAGGGACACGAATAGCCAACTTCCTCTCTTAGGTACTGACCCCTGGGCGTTTTACAAGTCCCAGTCCTTCTAACCAACCAATCTCACACCTTGAGTGGTTGGGTATTCTTGGTTTCCAACTAAGGATAGCCCTAGCAATACAAAGCAATGCTAAAGATTAGAGCTATCAAAACTAAGCAAATACAGAGTGAATCCTATCACAACACTAAGGAAATTTAATTGCAGAGTGTTGTTCAAAGTATGCTCCGAGTGCTTGGATTCTTGAGAGCTTTCACTTGGAAATTTCCCGTTAGCCTTGAATGGGTGCAAGACTCTCCATATTTATAGGCACGATTCAAAATAGATCTGTTGGAGGAGATCTACCCAAATCTTTCCTATTTTTGGGTGGTTGCAGGCTAGATGTACTATTGACCTAATTACCATGCTTAATCTGGCAATTATTGTCCCACCGCCTACAACTCTGAGACGCATTAAATGCAGCATTAACTGTTGCGCAGACTCCGTACATGCGTGTCAAAAGGTCATTGGCTCTCCATACAAACGGCTAGTTGACCACCTGACACTTGTCCTTCCTCGTACATTTAATACTCTGAGTTTCTTGTTAATAACTCAGCCTGAATGTTTGTTTTTATCGGAGTCTTACTGACATTCTCTTTGTCTCTTTGTCCCATAGCATAAATAACCTTTTTGCTTTGGACTTACATGAGTCAGGTGGACTGGCACAATGCCCAAGTCAGGTCTTATGAGCATTCAGCTCAGCCTGATAAGTTATTCAGCCCGGCAAGTTGTAACCTTTTTGCTTTGGACTTACATGGGTTAGATAAACTGACTCAAGACCTAAGTCAGGTCTTATGAGCATTCAGCTCAGCCTGATAAGTCACAATACTTGCCCTTCACTGACTCAGTTCTGTCCTGAGCATGCCTAGTGTACTCAGTAGAAACATCAGTCAGTGGTTTGCCCGGATAGTCTTCAGGATGGTTCTTCAAGTCTTTGGTCTTCAATTTAGTTCAGGCAATCTTCAGCAAGACTGATTCTGACCTTCTGTTGGGACAATCTGAGTATTTTGATTAGATCTCAAAACCCCTGATGAATCTGCCTAATTACAGCTGTTCAGGATAAAATAGTTCAGGATAGTTAGGTTAGAAATTCAGTACAGGAGGAACTTGCTGAAAACTGAAGAATATTGGAGTCGACCCAATTTACTGAAGTCTGAAGTATAATCCATCCTGAAGGAGTCAGTCAGTCTTGCTGAAGATTGCCTGATCTGAAACTGAAGATCGAAGCCTGTTAATCCGTCCTGAAGTCAATCCTGAAGTACCATTGACTGATGTTTCTACTGAGTACACTAAGCATACTCAGGACAGAACTTAGTCAGTAAAGATTAAGTGTAATCTATCAGGCTGTGCTGAATGCACTTAAGACCTGACTAAGACCTTGGTTCCGTTTATCTGAACCATGTAAGTCCAAAGTAAAAAGGTTACACATACTGGGCTGAATAATCTATCAGGCTATGCTGAAGACGCATAAGACCTGACTCGCGCAGTAGTTCAGATCACCTGAACCATGTAAGTCCAAGACAAAAAGGTTATTTATGCTATGGGACAAGAGACAAAGAGATTGTCAGTAAGACTCCAATGAAGACAAACATTCAGACTGAGTTATTAACAAGAGACTCAGAGTATTGAATGTACAAGGAAGGACAAATGTCTGAAAGTCAACTAGCCATTAGAAAGGAGAGCCAATGACCTTTCGACACGTATGCACGGAGTCTGCGCAGCATTTAATGCGGCATTTAATGCGTCTCAAAGTTGCAGGCGATGGGACAGACTTGCCAGAATAAGCATGGCGGTTAGGTCAAACAGTATTTCTAGCCTGCAACCACCCCAAAATAGGAAAGATTTGATTTGATCTCCTCCAAAGGATCTATTTTGAATCTTGCCTATAAATATGGAGAGCCTTGCACCCATTCAAGGTTAACGAGAAATTTCCAAGAGAAAACTCTCAAGAATCCAAGCTCTCAAAGCATACTATAAGCAACACTCTGCAACTAAATTTCCCTAGTGTTGTAGTAGGATTCACTCTATATTTGCTTAGATCGATAGCTCTAATATTTAGCATTGTTTTGTATTGCTAGAGTTATCTCAGTTGGAAACCAGAATACCAAACCACTCAGGGTGTGAGATTGGTTGGTTAGAAGGACTGGGACTTGTAAAACGCCCAGGGGTCAGTTCCTAAGAGAGGAAGTTGGCTACTCGTGTCCCTTGGCACGTAAAACCAAGCACCTATCCTCGGGGTTTTGAGGATAGCTTCCTGTTAAATCAGGCCGTGGACGTAGGAGTTGATTATCTCCGAACCACGTTAAAAAGTCCCCTGTGTGCTGATTTACATACTTGTTCAGGATCATAACTGTCATCATAATAAACTGAACATTCTGCATTGTTTTATCCTCAGGACTGAATCAATCATCCTGAATCTTAATACGGTGCACTCAGCCCTAACCACCAGTTTACTAAGCAATTCAGAGAAAATGCTTTCAGAAACTAAAACGAGTAGAATCTAAGGGCTCACTTTCCGCACGTACTCTAGCTCACTGAGATAGTAGTCCAATTGACTCGCTTCCAAGCAGTCAGTAGGTTTGTTATCTCTACTGAGCTTCCGAGCACTTTACTCACACTCAGCTTATCTGACTCGTTACTGAACTGTCCCTGTGGACCTTCAGCATACTGAGTAATTAAGGAAATCCTGACTGAGAGTGTAAGAGCATTTTTCTGAATCTTTCAGAAAAATCTGATATCAGTGTATTCCCCCCCCCCCCATACACTGATTGTACTCGTTTCGGGACCAACA